>ML817045.1:103757-127952 GCA_009831015.1 Picea engelmannii | reverse complement strand
TTGCTGGGTTTTCTGCCCCATGAGGGTTTCCCAGGATAAATGATGTGTCTCTTGTGATTGTGTATTTCTCAGTGATTCTATCTTATGCTATTGTTATCTATTGAAATGCAAAGAACTATAATAATGGCTTAAACATTAACAATCTTCATTGTGGAAAGACAAATCATCATTTAAATAGACGTTGAAAGAAGAAGAAGGATATGGAACAAAAGGTTCATTATGGTTAGATAACTCCTTGGCAAAGAAAATTAAAAGCCAAGATGTTGAATACGTTTTACCATCTAGTTCAGACATAGATAAAGACACATTTGCATGGAGAAATCACAAAAGCAAAAGGCTTTCAAACAACTGTTCCAAATGAAGATTTTGGGCATGATTGGAGCCCATTTCTACATATCTTTTAAATTGAAACATGAGTTAAAGAGAAAGGTACCTCTCTTGCACTCAAGAGAGGGAGTGCATTGATAAAACAACAAGATACTCTTTAGCATATTCAGTGGGGGAGTATATTATGAAAATGGTTAGTGGTAAACCAAAACCACTACATTAATCAAGTCAAAATGGTTAGTGGTCAACCAACAACAACCACCAAATATAATGATGACTGATTGAAGAACAAAAGAATCCAAAAGCTCAAGCTTGGATCATTTCCACATGATTCTCACCTTGCACCTGACAGGGGGGAATATCAATGATTATAGTCAGGATTCAAGTTTCAAAGTTATCTCAATCAAAATTTGGGAATTCGAGCATGGCAATTGGTATTCTCAACAAGACATCTAAATTCATTCAGTCATTCTCATCAAATCAACATATTTGGGAAGATCTGGCATGGAATCCAAAATCTTCTCATTGCTTTTCAACTATTCATTGGGATGTTGTTCAACACCTAATGGTGTTTAAATTTAGAGAGAACTTCGGTGATCCTATTTGTTCACTGATTAGTAGAATGCTGATCCTATTTGTTCATCAATTGCCAGAAGACACCAGTTTCTTCTAGCCAAATTATTTGGCAAATAATCAAGTAATCAAGGAATGTTCAAACATTGCAACGGTTCACATCTAGAATTTCTACTCTCTTTCAAATTTCATTTCAATTGAACCATTCAACATCCATATTGGTGGTTTTTCAGGCATAGCTTCATTGAAACTTAGTTAAAAAAGTTTCAAATTGAAGATTGAAGATGATACTAGTTTATGCACTAGTTCATGTTGCCTTACTGGTATAATTATTCAAACTTGTGATTGAGGGGGGGAAATGTTAGACTAGGAGTCCCTAGACAATCACAAAGTTTGAAACCACCTTTTGAGTTGTCATCCTTATCTACTGATGAGGTGTTGCCATTATCCACCGATGAATTGTTAGTGAGATCTAGATCTAGAAGTGGTCAAATACATGTACTATATATTGACATCGGGAGAAATACACGTGTTGAGAATGGCTTAAAGCCTTTTCTACCAAGTTCTTGTGTTTTGCTTATGTTCTATTTCTTAACAAAGTTTCCCAAGCCTCTATACAAAGAAACCTTACAATCATCCAAGACATAAGAGGGTTATTTGTTAATCTAGGAGAGAAAGTTCCTATTGCAGTCATGGCCTTATGGAAGAGTGACCTATACAAGCCTTTGGATATATTAGCTATCCAAGGGGCATCTCATGACATGCTCGAGAAGTACAATAAGTGGCTACTCAAGTTCTTTGGCAATGATGTCGTAATTGCTAAAAATACATTGTTAAGTTTCAAGATGCTATGGTAGAACATGAAATAGAGGATGATCACGAGGATGTAGTCATGAATGACATAAAGTTCATTAAAATATCAAGCAAGACTTTGATCACCATATGCCATTAGACCTCCTCATAAACATTTCCTAGCTTAGCAAAGCATAGTGCCTTTTCTTTTTGTGCTGGTAAATGAAAATGTGGAATTGACATTCCAAATTTAGTGTTGGGCACCTATAAATCATTGTGCAGCAACCTTGTGTAGGGAAGCCCCCCTTTAGGTGATTTTCATTCTCTTGAGAAAAACAGGGAAGTGAGAGTCTAGGTGACAGTGGCTCTTCTTCCAAGTTGCCACTTGTTTGTCCTAGTTGTTGTCCTTGCAAATCAAGTTGGACAAACTAAGCGGTAACGTTTTGATGCCGTTGCTAGGTGTTAGCACACTTTCACCCTCCAATCAGATCTGTAACATAAATCGGTGATGAAAAATATGCTAATTCAAGGAGAGAATGCCCTAAGTGTCACTGGCAAACCTCCTCTCCCTTCGGGCTGGTGCGTGCCAACCTTAGGGGGGTGTCCCTAAGTGCCACGCTGCTGATTTGAAGTCTGATTTTCTGCAATAAAACACAAAAAACAACAGCCAAAAGTGTCTTGGACAATGTGTAAAACTGTCCAAGACGTTAGGAAAAAGATAGTAAAGTTTGCTTGGAAGAATCCCTTCAATGTTAGTGTTAGAAAGATGAAAGAAAAGAGAGAGAAATCACACTTAAAAGATCAATTTTAATCACAGTAAGAGGCTGAAAATTACTAATAAATGCACAAATCTAGATCACAATATCGAACAAAAACCGAAAGCTTGATATGAGCACAACAATTCTTTATTAATGTCATGCCAAAGGGCTGATTGCACCACAAAAAACAAGTACACAAACCGATAGAGTGGCTATCTTCGCACGAAGAATAGAAGAGAGAGAGAGAGAGAGAGAGAGAGAGAGAGAGAGAGAGAGAGAGAGAGCATGTATGTTGTTCTTGCAAAAATATCCAACCCTGAACACTGAGGAGACCTCTCCAATATATAGGAGAGAGGGCACACTTCCCAAGGCCATCATAGGAGGGCTCACATGTGAGTAAAAAGGGTAAGTAAGGTGCATGGAAGACTAAGTATGAGTGAGAGGACATGCGCATGAGGGAGAAAAGATGAGTGAGAGCGCATGAGAGGTAAGGAATGGGAGAAGGGGGAGTTAACACCACATGGAAAAAGATAGTGCATGGCAGGGTAGAGAATGCGCACTAGGAGAGACTATGTGCATGGGAGGATGAGATGGTACATGATGGTGCCAAGGAATCACATGTGAGGAGGCTAAAAGGGAAAGAGTGAGCACATGGAAAGAGGGAGGAGGAGATAAGTGGAGAGGAGAGGCGTGTTACAAGAGAACCAAGGGAATTGCTCTCTAGAAAATAGGGCTTCAATGCACAAGAGAGAGTGAATAATGGAGAAGGAAGGGCACATGTGGGAGAAGAGGAGTTAGGAATGGAAGAAGATGAATGCGACAAGGGTTTAAGGGAGATGGATAGCGCATGGAAGGAGAAAATAGAAGGAAAGTTGCACATGGGATGCATAATTAATGGAAGAGGAGTCATGTGCATGCTAGAAGGAGGAATGCACCCTATATAATAGGGACTTAGGTGCATGTGTGAAGATAAAAGGGAGTTAATGCATGGAAAGTGAAATAGATGACGAGTGAAGTGAGAGAAAGGTGAGTTTGAGCGTTAATTAACTCAAACACGTCAATTAGACATGTGCTGCCTCACTCACACACCCTCCTTATTAATTAATGCCTTATTTCTTGAAAAGTGCGCCCCCTTTAATGATTATGCCATCCAAGTTGCCACATGTCACACTGTCACACTGTCATTTACCGAACTCTGACTCTGCCACTTGTCACCTTGGGAGGTGACCACCCCTGCTATAAAAAGTAACTGCTAAAAATAGGAGTCCGACCCTAAAAAAAGGAAATTGCCAAATATGTTTGGGATGGCTAGGAGACCACTGCCAAATATAGTATGTCTAAAAATAGACATTGCTAAAAATAGAATCTCGCTGCATGTCAATGATATCATACTCATCGAATTCGATTTTTCGTGAGGATTCCAGATATGTAATCAGAATTGACATGTGAGCCTTGGTGCACAACTTGCTAAAAATAGAAAATATTCACATGTCATCCCGGAAAAGGCTCAATAGACTCAAAATGTCCTAAGGATCAATATTATAAACTCAAAATCTTGATCTGAAGCCTGAAACTCAACCTACTAAAAATATAAAGTACTTGCATGATCCGTGGACAAAGTGTCATTGGGCTCAGAGTCATGCAAAGACCAATACTGGATGCTCAAAATTAACATGCGAGTCTTTGGTCACTGTCTCCTAAAAAGGAGGGCACTTGCTAAAAATAGCAGTCTCTCTCAAATCCATGTGAAACTGTGCTAACTCTGTCTCCGAAGCAAAAACCACCACAACACCAGCTCTGTACCTGTCTCTGATGGGAACCAACCTCTGGCTCACACTAATGCTCAATTTGGGTCAGTGTTATTAAAATCGTTTAAGTCCGGAAAAACCTACCGGTTTTGGAGGCAAATCCGGGTCAATAGATGGCACATAGCCGTTTTTGGCCGGTTCAGTATTAAACCGGTTGGTTTCATACAGTAATCGGTTGGTTCAGAACTGAACTGGCCATTTTCACGGAACCGGTCGGTTTTGTACGGAATTGAATGGTTTTGTATAGAACCGACTGGTTCAGTACATCATTCGTACGACACGTCATGGACCCACAAAATTTAATTTAAAAAAAAATATACATAGCCTATTGCCTAACCCTAGGGTTATTGTAATGTTAAATTCTTAAAGTAAAAGTGACATTCTCCTTTATCTTTTCTTTTCATCCTTTTACTTAAATATTTAACATTACCATTAATTGTTTCAGGATATTTGAAAGTGGTTCCAACCTCATTGGACTTCATATGGAGAAAGTAAAATTTAAAATTCCATTCAAAGTTCAACAGACTTAACGGTTTTCAAGATTTCAAGATTGGCAGGATTGCAACATTTCCATTGGATTCTATCATGTATGAGGGTATGGAACATGCATTTAATCAAGAGCACCAAGCCCTCTATGTACCTCAATGTTGGTGACATTGATTGTTGAACTCTTTTGTCATGCCCTTAGTAAAAATGTACCCTTTGTTGAGATTTGGGTACCAAGGAAAGTGGTCCCCTTGTGTTTATGAGTCTCTAAACACAAAGGGGGGGAGAGTATTACCCTCATGCTTGTACTTTATGTTATAATTTCACTATGATTTTATTCACTTAAGTCTACAATGACTTTATTCACTTAAGTCATAAAGTGACATTAATTTCACTTAAATGTGAATTAATGAGCAGAAAGTGAAACAATGGAAACTTAAGTGAGTTTGAGATCTAATCTCATCCACTCATTTTGGAGAAAGGCTTAGATCTAATCTTAGCCCTTGGTTTCTATGTTAGCCTTAAGGATTAGGCTAAAGGAGGCAAAGGAGGGAAAAGGAGGCTCATTGTCACTTGAGAGAGTTGAGTGAAGAGAAGAGAGGAAGAGAGGGTTTGGACAAGAGAGACACACCTGGGAGAAGGGTGCAAGGCTTCAAGGAGGGCGCACTTGTTCATGAGGGATTCATGGAGGAGGGCACACTTATTCATGAGAGATTCATGGAGGAGGGCACTCATGAGAGATTCATGGAGGAGGGCGCATATGCTTGAGGGTACATTGGTGAGAAGCTAGTAGTGAAAACTAGCTTGGAGGCACTAGCTTGAGAGGAGGGTGCACTTGTGTTAGAGACTAGAGTGGGCGCAAAGAGTAAGCTAGGGGCACAATCTTTGAGGGAGGCACACAAGGAGGAGGGGCGCACTTGAGGCTAAGTGCGCACCAAGCAAAGGGAGAAAGGGCGCATCTATTTCTTGTGAGCTTTCTACAAGTGGGCAAGGCAAATTTAAGGCAAAGTCAAGGCATAACAAAGAGAGGAGGGTGCACCAAGGCAAAGGGCACCTTTGTTCAAAGGCTACCAGGCATAAGTTAGAGGGACTCCATTACAAGCTTGAGAAGAAGCTTGGATTGTATCAGGTTCCTTGTGTGGTTACTTGTTGTAGCATTTGCTTTAGATCTCCTATATATATCTATCTCTCTTACTAGTTTTCCCCATGGGGGTTTTTCCAGGGTCATGTTTACCAAAAACACTTGTGTTCATTTGTCATGGTTTGCTTAATATTTTCAGTTGTAGGTTGTTAAAGATCCTAGAGGTGTATTTGATGTTTAATGCATGTTAAAGAAGGCTAATTTGGACAACAAAACTATCCATCATTAAACCTTATAACAAGAGGCACTAAAGGGCATCAAATCAAAGCTTAAGGGCAGATTTCAGAGTTGGTAAAGTTCAGATTTGTTGGCTGTTTTGGACAGTGAGAAAACAGTCCTAAAAAAGTAAGGAAAACAATTTAAAAGTACCTTGAACTTAGTGCCCAACAAGAGGTCACTTGATAGGCCTGTTGGGCAGCCTTGGGAACCTTGAATTTCTTCATCGTATCAGAGCCCGAGGACAAAAGAGGTGGCTGATTTTTGGAGCAAACAGTTGACAGATTTTCCCTTGTGTGGAAGCTTCATTTTCACACTTGAGTTTTGTGTGTTGGAGGCTTTGTTGTGTTGTTTAGTGTTGCTCAATTTTACTTGGTTAGAGTGTATCAGTTTTAGCATAAGATGGCAGCCATGGTAGTGGCAGGTTTGAGGGTGGAGGATAGGCTTGTAGGGGTTGGGAATTGGTCCTCATGGAAAGCTAGGATTGTCTTGGTTCTGGAGGAGTGAGAGCTATGGGACATTGTGGATAATCCCGTAGTACCTCCTACAGATGCAGTGCTCATGGCTGAGTTCCGGATGAGGAACATCAAGGCCAAGAGGACTATCCTTGATGCGGTCAAGGACCATGTCGTACCTCATGTTTATGGTAAAGAGTTTGCATTTCAGATGTGGCAGTCATTATGCGGTCTTTACTAGAGTCCTAACCAAAATCGGAAGATGGTGCTCTAGGAGAAGCTAAGGGGCACCAAGATGACGAAGATAGATACGGTTACCTCATTCCTCACAAGATTTTTTCAGATTCGTGATGAGTTGGCAGCAGTTGGCGAGATAGTTGATCCCTCAGAGTTGGTGAGGACAACCTTAAATGGCTTTTCCAAACCTTGGGAGAGTTTTGTGCGAGGCATCGTGGCTAGAGAGCATATGCCCAGTTGGGAGAGGCTCTGGGATGACTTTGTGCAGGAGGAGCTTAGAGTTGGCTCTGGATCTTTTAAGTCAACAATAGGGTGAGGGTGGTGATGAGGGTGATCTTGGTCTTTTGGAAAAGGGCAAGAAGAAGACCAAGCAGTGCCCCAAAGGTGGGGCCAATCAACAACAACCGAGACAGGGTGAGCAACAGAGGGATATGAGCAAAGTGAGATGCTTTGCTTGTAACCAGTTGGGGCACTATGCTGGACAGTGTCCCAAGAAGAAGAAGAAGTTGGGTGGTACTGCAGCGATAATAGAGGAGGAGGAGTTTGTCGTTCGGTTTGAGAGGGAGTGCTCCTTGATAGTTTGTTGTTCAACAGTTGAGACACCATCCAATGTCTGGTATATTGACAGTGGAGCATCGAGTCACATGTCAGGTGTGAGATAGCACTTCATTGATCTCAAAGATCCAAAGATCAGGTTGGAGATAGTGCTTGGAGACGATACCATAGTCAGGGCGACCGAGTGTGGCACAGTATCATTTCAAAGGGAGTGTATGTCACCCTTGGTGTTCAGGGATGTATTGTATGTCCCGGGGTTGAAGAAGAATCTTATTTCAGTTTCCTCCATCCAGGATAGGGGGCTTGAGGTGTCCTTTAGAAGGACAAAGGTCCTCATTCACCCTAAGGGGTCCAATGTCACTTTTGGCAGAGTGATTGAGACACAAGAGGGGAACCTGTATAGATTCATTTTATAGCCCTTGTATGCTTTGACAAGTAGCAGTTGCAACAGTCAGTTGTGTGAGATATGGCATCGGAGGATGGCTCATTTGCACCATCGAGCTCTGAGATCGCTGAGAGAGATTGGGACGGGAGTGCCACAATTTAATGTTGAGCATCAGGAGGTGTGCAGAGGGTGTGCTCTTGGGAAGTACACCAAGACTGTCTTTCCTGGCAGTGACAATAGATCAGCTCAAGTACTAGACTTGATACACACAGAGGTGTGTGGGTCCATGTCACGGGTTTCCTTGGGTGGTTGGGAGTATTATGCTACTTTCATTGATGACCACTCCAAGAAGACTTGGATCTTTTTCCTGAAGACCAAGAGTGAGGTCTTCAAGAGGCTCCAAGAGTTCAAAGTTCTTGTGGAGAACCAGATAGGAAAGAAGAACAAGGTTTTGCGGTCAGATAATGGAGGCGAGTATATCTCCATGGAGTTTGCAGAGTTCTGTACCGAGCAGGGTATCAAAAGGAAGTTGATGGTTCCTTACAACCCTCTGTAGAATGGGGTTGCGAAGAGGAAGAACATGGCCATAGTGGGTGTAGCGAGGAGTATGTTGCATGATCAAGAACTGCCATTCTACTTGTGGGTAGAGGCTTGCAGTACTGTAGTTTATCTGCAGAACAAGAGTCCCCATAGAGCTTTGGGGAGGAAGACTCTTAAGAAGGCCCTTCAGCGGGAGTAGGCCTGATGTTGAGGACCTACGCATATTTGGGTGCTCGACTTTCTCTTACATCCCCTCAGAGAAGAGGACAAAGCTGGATCCCACAACAAAAAGAGGGATACTAGTTGGATACTTAGAGGTCGCAAAGGCCTACCGGATCTACATTCCAACATTGAGGAGAGTGGTGGTGAGGAGAGATGTCAGATTTGAGGAGGGTAGAGATTTCAGGAGATCTCTCGAGTTGAGAGAGAGTGTTGAGGAGGTCCCACGATTGCAAAGTGATGCTTCGCAGGGAACACAGCCTCAGGTGTCGAGTACATCGAGTTCAGGGGTGACTGGTCTACCCGGGACAGGTTCAGAGTCACAGTTTCCGAGTATACAAATAGTTGGTGCTGGTGCTTCAGGGTCATAGACTATTGATCAAAGATCTGTGCATGAGACTCAGAGGCATGAGGAGACTACTTCGCCAGAGGTTACTTTAGGGAGGAGGAAACCAAGATGGTTTCAAGAGACCCTGAAGGAGGCCAAGAAGTATGTTGGAGAGCCTCAGAGGTTGATGTGAGAGAGCAGGGCGCCAGAGAGGTTTGTGTTCCACTTGGCTATGGTGACGAGCAAATCAGAGTCAGAGGTCATTTTTGATGAGTAAGTTGTAGATTTACTCATTGAGGCCTTGCCAAGGGGCAAGGATGTCCATTTCAGGGACAAGTTTGGAGGGGTGAGTGACACTTTCCTCGGTAAGAGGGAGTGTTGAGATTTGGGTACCAAGGAAAGTGGTCCCCTTGTGTTTGTGAGTCTCTAAACACAAAGGGGGAAAGTATTACCCTCATGCTTGTACTTTATGTTATAATTTCACTTTGACTTTATTCAGTTAAGTCTAAAGTGGCTTTATTCACTTAAGTCTAAAGTGGATTTATTCACTTAAGTCATAAAGTGACATTAATTTCACTTAAATGTGAATTAATGAACATAAAGTAAAATTATGGAAACTTAAGTGAGTTTATGAGATCTATTTTCATCCACTCATCTTAGAGAAAGGCTTAGATCTAATCTGAGCCCTTGGATTCTAGGTTAGCCTTAAGGATTAGGCTAAAGGAGGAAAAGGAGGGAAAAGGAGGCTCATTGTCACTTCAGAGAGTTGAGTGAAGAGAAGAGAGGAAGAGAGGGTTTGGAGAAGAGAGGCACACTTGGGAGAAGAAGGGCGCAAGGCTTCAAGGAGGGCGCACTAGTTCATAAGAAATTCATGGAGGAGGGATCATATGCTTGAGGGCGCATTAGTGAGAAGCTAATGATGCAAACTAGCTCGGAGGCACTAGCTTGAGAGGAGGGCGCACTTGTGTTAGAGACTAGAGTGGGCGCAAAGAGCAAGCTAGGGGCACAATCTTTAAGGGAGGCACACAAGAAGGAGAGGCGCACTTGAGGCTAAGTGCGCACCAAGCAAAGGAAGAAAGGGCACATCTATTTCTTGTGAGCTTTCTACAAGTGGACACGACAAAATAAAGGCAAAGTCAAGGCATAGAAAAGAGAGGAGGGCACACCGAGGCAAAGGGTGCCTTTGTTCAAAGGCTAGCAGGCACAAGTTAGAGGGACTCCATTGCAAGCTTGAGAAAAAACTTGGATTGTATCAGGTTCCTTGTGTATTTACTTGTTCTAGCATTTTCTTTGAGATCTCCTATATTTATCTATCTCTCTTATTGGTTTTCCCCACGGGGGTTTTTCTAGGGTCATGTTGACCAAAAGCACTTGTTTTCGTAGGTCATGGTTTGCTCAGTATTTTCAGTTGTAGGTTGTTAAAGATCCTAGAGGTGTATTTGATGTTTAATGCATGTTAAAGAAGGCTAACTTAGACAACAAAACTATCCATCATTAAACCTTATAACAAGAGGCACTAAAGGGCATCAAATCAAAGCTTAAGTGCAAATTTCAGAGTTGTTAAAGTTCAGATTTGTTGGCTGTTTTGGACATGTTATCCCCTACCCTAGGGATAACTAAGGAGATCATGTCTTGAGGCCCATAGGTCTTAGACATGGAGTGCCGAGAGCCAGATGACTTGAGCATGGCCCCTCTTTTCTTCAGTGTAGCCCATTTATCAGCAGCACCAGTATCCATCCCACCAGCCTGGTCCTGAAGTAGCATTAAGTCTTGCTCCATAAGGTAATGAGTCCGGGTATCATGGTATGTGTCACTATGATTCTTGAAGCTCTTGAATATGTTGCATTTGAATTTTCATTTATTTCATAACGTTTGCTTGGAAATTATGCTCTTTAACTTGTTCATATCTGGAAGGGTGACATGGTGCCCTAGTAAGTTGATCTCCCTTTAGGAAGGGTTGCCACTGGGTGGGTCTGTGAAAGGTCATCGTCCGTTCCCTCCATACTTACCACTTTCCATCTTTATTCCTCTCATCTCCCCCTACCTTTGTTTGGGCATTGGGATTGGCCACACTAGGAAGGGTTGTACCTTGTCTTGTAGGAAGATTGGGCTAAAGGCCCAGAGGGTAAAAGTAGTTGGCAAGAGTTAAAATCCTTTAAAACCTTTGAGATGCTTCGCCCAGAGATTCTCGAGAAAGCGGTAAAAAGATTCTTAGTAAGAAAAGGGAACCCATAAGATAAATAAACACTCAAGGTACTAGTTGGTGGATAGGAGGTCTCATCACGAGCCGACCTATTATGACCATGGGCATGTAGCGGTATGACACTACCACCTATCTGGTCACCAAACCAGGGTAGTGGATCTTGGTGGCATAGCCAAGAGAAAGGGGGTCTCATCACGAACCAACCTTCTCATCTCCGTGAAATGTTTGTGGATAACGCTGTCACCTCTGGTCACCAAGCCAGGACAATATTCCTCAACTTTTCCCTTGAAGCAAAAAAGCAAAAGATCAAAAGATAATAAAGCTAAGAGTAAAAGACAGTAAATGGGCTAGGAAACAATGACATCTATGACAAGGTGCAACTCGCCCTCTACCAAGGCACCCACATGTAAGACTTACATTTCCCTGTTATCACTGCACCCCATGCCCAAATACTTATCCCACTCCACCTCATACACTTACATGACCTGGATTGGATCTCACTTGGGAAACACCGCAAACTTAAGGAGGATTAGCCTAATAGGACACCTTGAGACCTTCTCCAAACCTGACTTGTCAAATTGCATAACGTCTTTGAGCATTTGTTTGGGTAAAGGGGGGTTTGGTGCACATGTTTGGGTAATTTGATTATCGGATGTGATTTACATGTTATGATCCTTGTGACTTATGAACCCCTGGAGGGTGTACTTGTTGCTAAAGGACCCTGCCCGGTGGACAAGTACATGTGAGGGAATGATTAGCTCGATCTTCATGGGGATTAAAGCCCACATATGGATGCTGTAACCCCAGCCAGGGGCAAGAAGACATCAGAGATTTGCACCAGGAAGAAAGAAGGACGTCACCTTTGGAGGCACCCTGGCAGACCTAGACCTAGGGGGATCTTGCTCTTCCACATAGACGTTGGTCCTAAAAGGCCCATGACATCATCATCATGACCTTGGACGTTATCCAAATCTAGGGTTTCTGTTTTGGAGGCAATTATGAGCCTAGTGGCATGTGTGGGCTTCATCTAGGGCCTTTGGAGGTCAAGCGTCTTACCTTTTAGGCTCAACGTTCCACCTAAGGGCCTCAACGTCACCCTTGGAAGTGTTTTTAGATGCTAATTAATTTTATTTGTCTAAATTGAATTTATGTGTAAATTGGCTAGGTCAGCCTTTGTTTGATCCAAAATTAATTAAAGGTCACCAGTTTTGTATAAATTAAAAAAAAGTACATTCATTTTTTCATAACTCCTCTCACAAGAGGAGAGGACTGAAATTTTAACCCTTTTTAAGGGCTATTGGCTGAAATAAGTAGTGCGCACTTCTTGGAGAGTTATTTTATGGTGTATCTTGGCTATTTTTCATGGTGGAAGATCTTCAACTAGGGTTTGGCTTGATTATTCTTGGTGAAGTAAGTAGAAAATCTGCAATTTGTTCATGTAATAAATGTTTGTGGTAATTTTTTTTTGTTTCATGTTAAAGATTATGAAATTGCTTGCTTAAACCCTAGGAGAGAAACATGAGTTACTTCTTTCTCTCTCTAGCTTTTTACACTTGTTTAAATTTCTCAAGTACACCTTGTTTAGAAGTGACTACTAGAGCCCTAAAGTGCTAGCACTCTAGTAGCTTCATTCTAATTGCTTATGCATAATATTTTTCAATAGTCTAAGGAAGGAAGATTCGCTAGGGCCTAAAAGTGCTTACTCTCTAGTGAATTTGTCTTTAGGTTTGTATGTTTGAGGCCTTGAAGTGCCAACACCTCTTCCATCCATCTCTTATCCTTTGACAAGTATTATCATTGCTACTTTTCTCCAAGTTGTGCTGATGCTATTGTTGACTCCATAAGCCCTAAAAGGCACTTGTCCACTTGCTTTGGTGAATGATTGATCAAACAAACACTCAAACTCTTTTCTTTGAAGCTTTTGCTAACTTCTACTAACTCTAAACTAGATTAATTCACTAGTTAACTTCCTGCTGTTGCAGATCACTGCTACAGCCATACTAATCTACATTAATTTGCTGCATACACCTACATAACTTGCATCTAACTCATTCAGAAATTGCTTGTGATAATTGCCAAACAATCTACTTGATAAATGCTAAGTTTACATGATGTTTTCTTGCAATTCTGAGCACTAATACTTGTTGCTGTTACAAAAGATTGCTACAGCCATCTAACTGCAGCAAATTCTCTGCAAAATTGACATTTAATGCTAGCTAGACATTGTTGCAAAAATTGCTTGTGACAATTGATTATCATTCTGCCTAGTTAAAGCTACCTTTTCATTGTCTTTTCAAGCAATTCCAAGGCATATTTTTTGCAGCGGTTATACAATACTTATTGCTGTTGTAAACTTTCATATTGCTGCATTTTTATATCAACTAGTTTATATTTCAAAGGTTCATGGTTTTATGAAGCACTAACATCATTTTGTACTTGAAAGATGCCATATTTTTCTTTGTTGTCTTGTTCTGGGTAGGTACACTTCATCTTTACTATTGCTTCATCTCTTAAAAACCTAAAGAACCTTTTGACTTGAGTGACCAGTGAGAGGGGGGTATTCTTGCATCCTTGCCTTAGTTTCATCATCCCTTTAGGTCATTAGGGACATCTCCCTTGGGGTAATCTTGATATACTCCTAAACAGAAAGGGGTTTCTTATTAAGGTGACAGTGATAGGTCACCCCCTTGTTACGCCAATCTTGCCTCACTTACCTTGGGCTTTGGGCAAGTACAAATTGTGCGATAACAGGACAGCGAGAAAACAGTCCTAAAACAACAAGGAAAACAATTTGAAAGTACCTTGAGCTTAGTGCCGAACAAGAGGTCATTTGACAGGCTTGTTGGGCAGCCTTAGTAACCTCAAATTTCTTCACCCTTAACTCAAGTAAAATCACTTATTAGTCATGTTAAGCTTTTTCTATCTTATTTTAATGCTTAGAGGGTAACTCTGATGATGAGGATCCTAATATAGGTAATGATGTTGATGATATGTAGTTATTTGTTGTAGCATGATTTTTTTTGGACCCTAGAGGCCATTTAAAGCCTCGTTGTTGATGTATTTTGGTTCAGAGATGGATTGCACTCGGTGCTATTTTGGTTATATGCACTCTTACTTGTTATATAAATGAGAAACTTTGTATATTTGTGTATAAATGGTTTGGATTCATATGGATGCACATGAATCTACTTGTTTTTTTTCAAAATTTGAATATTTTATGTAGTTTTTGGTCAACCGTTTTTTTTTTTCTAGTTTTTTTCCGGTCTTGTCTGGTTTCGCATTTTTGGGGTCGACTGGTTTGGTCTGGTTTCCTGTTCTGATAACATTGATTTGGGTAAATCTCTGAATGTCATCCAAAATAGACTATGCTAGCTCTTAACCCTCAGGATTCTCAAGGGAAAAAATCCAGGGTTAACACCAGGAAGCAAGGTTCGTTTCCCGGAAATCGGGAAGAGTAAGCTTCCATAAGTTTGATGAGTGTCACCCAATTTTGACCTTAAGACATTCATATGGTGATTCCTCAATGAAAAAATTCACACCATACATATTATACCCAAAGTTCCACTTAGAAATTAGTTTTGAGGTTCAACGATCCAAAAAAGGTTTGTAGGTGGTGATTAAAAAGAGAATCCCAATCCTCCTTGAATAGGACCCTCTAAGCAATTCAAGACATCATATTTTCATTTGAGACTTTAGGGCATCCCTTTCACCCAAGAATCATGGCAACTCCTCTGTGTGTTAAAAATGTCTACAAGGCCTTGGATGTCACGCGCATCCGATGGGCCCCACATGCCATCTTGATAATTACTAGAAGTGGCTTCTAGAATTTACTGGCAATAATGTAATTACTGTTGAAGAGCATCTAGCAAAATTTTACGATTTCGTGAGAGGCAGGTGTAGCCAAAGAGCATGAAGATGTAGTCATGAAGTTATTTGAGTCATCCCTATAAGAAGATGCTAAAGTGTAGTGTTGTGGTCTATTTGATAATAGCATCCACTCATGGGATGAATTTCTTACGACCTTCATGAAACAATGAGATGTGCGTAAAGATGGTAGAATGCTTCTAGCCCAGCTCCATGAAATCAAGAAGGAGAATGAGATGCTCAAAGAATTCGACGATAGGTTTAGGAAGTTGGTTGACATGATTCCAGAGAGAATCATGCCAAAGGACGACGCAATGTTCCTTGAATACATGAACACATGTGAAGGATACCTCAGCCTTATGCTGAGAGATAAATTTCCCAATTCTCTAGAAGAGGCACAGGATTGGGCAAGGAAGAATAAAGAGAACATGCTCTCATCCAAGGTTGACGCTCTGGGTTCTTCAGAGCATCTACCTCTCGGGAAGAGATGAAACCTAGGACTATGTACACAACAAACCCGTTTCAAGATCCCATAAGAGTGTTGAGTGAGAAGTTCGAGAAGTTGTTCACTGATCTTGTCCAATCTCAAACCGCTTTATTGAATAGAATGACAAATCTTGAGAGAGATAGAGGGAAACAAAGTGTTTGTCAGTCGAGGCAACATCAGAATCAGTTCCAGCCCTAAGGAAATGCAGGGTGGAATAAGAATAAGGCTCCCCAAGAACAGAGATTTCCAAACACCTTGGCCTCGACGAACATGGTTAGTCAAGAAGAAGTGCCTTGGTGTTTGCCTTGCAATGAGCCATATAGTGAGCAGGCTTGTCCTAGAAATTTCAGACAAGATGGAGCAAGGGGCTCTGGGGGTATGGACAATCTAAACTGTGTTGGGGAAGATGATTACAATTGCATGATCTAACATAAACATATTGTCTTAATTGAAGAAGAGATGAGGGAGACTAAGGAGAAAACATAGATGCCCCCAGGATTGCGAGGCTAAACATGTTAAATTCTGTGGATGAGGAAGCCAAGAACGATAAAGGAAATTAATGCAATATCAAAGAAGGAATCAAGTTCCTGGGGTTTCACAAGGTGTTAAGTGTGGTAATTGCCAGGGTTAGAGTCAATCCATGAATAAGCGAATCTTAATCCGAGGACATTGCAAACTCACTTGCTACCAAACCCAACAACAAGCAAAGATGTGGATTTGAACATAGATGTGACTAATGTATTGGAATTTTTTTTCAGAGATTCAATCTCGAAAACTCATCTTCATAAATATCAAAGTTCAAATATATCAGTATGACTTGTGAAGTTATTCACTTGTTGGATTTTGCAATTTATAGTTGGTAATATAATATACTCAATTTTATGACTTCTCCATTTCATTTTCATGGTGACCCATAGGATGACATAGACACTCAAGGTACTAGTTGATGGATAGGAGGTCTCATCACAAGCCGACCTATTATGACTATGGGCATGTAGCGGTATGACACTACCACCTATTTGGTCGCCAAACCATGGTAGTGGCTCTTGGTGGCATAACCAAGAGAAAGGGGGTCCCATCATGAGCCAACCTTCTCATTTCCATGAAATTTTTTGTGGATAACGCTGTCACCTCTGGTCATCAAGCCAGGACAATGGCCCTCAACTATTTCCTTGTAGCACAAGAACAAAAGATCAAAAGAAAATAAAGCTAAGAGTAAAAGGAAATAAATGGGCTAGGAAACAATTGCATCCATGACAAGGTGCAACTCGCCCTCCACAAAGGAACCCACAAGACTCTACATTTCCCTGTTATCACATGCACCCCATGCCACCTCATACACTTACATGACTTGGACTAGACTCCACCTGGGAAACACCCCAAACTTAAGAAAGGTTAGCCCAATAGGACACCCTGAGACCTTCTCCAAATTTAACTTGTCAAATTGCATAACGTCTTTGAGCATTTGTTTGGGGTTAAGGGGGTTTTTGATGCACATGTTTGGGTAATTTAATTATTGGATGTGATTTACAAGCTATGATACTTGTGACTTATGAACCCCTGGAGGGAATACTTGTTGTTTCTGCAGGACCTTGCCTGGTGGATAGGTACACATGATGGAATGATTAGCTCGGACCTTCATGAGGGCTCAAAGCCCACAGAGGGATGCTGGAACCCCAACCAAGGGGTAAGAAGAGATTGAAGGCTTGCACAGTAAAGGAAGAGGACGTTGCCTTTGGAGGCACCCTGGATGGCCTAAATAATGAGAGGCCACCCTTCCCCACCTAGACGTTGGCTTTGAAGACTTTGGACGTCACCCTAGTAGCTCCATGACATCACCCAAAGCTGGGGTTTGACATTGAGAGATGTTGGGCTGCAGTTTTGGCACGTGTGGCATGGAGGAGGGCCTTTGGAGGCCCAACGTTTTGCTAGAGGACCTCAACGTCTCATGGAGGAGGCCTAACGTCACCCTAGGAAGGATGATGTAACCCTCTTTAGGGTTTTAATGTTGAAAATTGATTTAATTTTGAATTTTAAGAGCAAATTGACATGTAGGCTCTGTTTAATGAAAAGACACAACTGTTGGATTAATTAGCCAGAATTTACCATATAAATATGGCTGGCTAAGTTCATTTTTACATCATAATTCATCACACACAAGTGGTGGTTTGAAATTTTTGCCCACTTTAAGGGTTATTGGCTGAAATAACTAGTGCACACCTCTTGGGAGAGCTTTATGGTGGTGTATTTTGGAATTTTTCATGGTGGAATGGTCTTCAACTAGGGTTTGACTTGATTGTTCTTGGTGAAGTGGAAAATCTGCATTTTTATTCATGCTATGGATGTTTGTGGTAAAATTTACTTGTTTCATGTCTAAGATTATGAAATCGCTTATTTAAACCCTAGGGGAGAAACAACAAATACTTCTCTCTCTATAACTATTCTACTAGCTTGTTTTTGCCATTTATACATTTTCTTGGGAGTGATTATTAGAGCCCTAAAGTGCTAGCTCTCTAGTAATCTCATTCTTGTCACCAATTAAATTGTCTTTCGAAAACTAAGGAAATAAGGTACGCTAGGGCCTAGAAGTGCCTACTCTCTAGCAAAACCTCCCTTAAAAAGGGGCAAATGCTTGAGGCCTTCAAGGGCCAACACCTCTTGCATTTACTTCTTCTCTTAGCTAAGCATTATCATTATTTTATTTCCCGAGTGATATCATTACTATTATTGACTCCATAAGCCCCTAAAAGGCACTGATTTCTACACTCTGAGATCAAACAAATTTTCAAACTCTCTTCTTGAAACTTTCACTAACACTAACAGCCATATTACTGCTGCTATAATTGCTGTTACAGCCTTTATTTAGCAGCGTTATTCAGCATACTAACCCCTAAAACTAACCCAGAAATTTGCATTTGTCTAGGTGCTATCATCCCAAGGGTCTAGTCTTCCTTTTGCTAGTGTTCTAGGTGCAAATATCTGAAGTTGTTTGAGGCTGTTGCTGCTGTTGTAATTACTGTTACAGCTATCATTGCAGCCCCTTAACAACCCTCAAACTGTTTATAAAACCACCCAGCACTTGTGCAAGGCTAACTACTATCAATATATGCTAAAGTGTTTGATTAAATTGCCTAATTTAAGTACTTTCTAATGTGGTTTTGCTGCTGTCATAATTATTATTTCATTGCTGTTGCAAGTACTTTGACAGCCCATTGAAGTCACTTATTGACTTGCTTTGATCTTGAAATTGTAAGTGACAAAGTATTATCAAATTGCAAAGTCTTTATATCATTCTTGTCATCATAACTTGCAATTTCCGGATACATTGCTGCTGCTATAATTTTATCTTTGCTTGTCTTTAGTAGAACATATTTCTATTTTGAAGTCACTAATTTGAAACATCAATATCATTGATTGCTGCTAACGTTTGTTGTTTCATTGGTAAAGGGCAGGTATCATTCACCTTGAATTTCTCCTTAACCCCAAACAATACCAAGTGACTTCTTCCTTTTGAGTGACCTAGAGAGAGGGGTGAGTTTTATCTTTGTCTTATCTCTCTTCATCAACCAACTAGGTCTTGGGATGTCTCCCTTGGAGTGAGTTTCTTCTCCTCCTAAATAGAAAGAGGTATCCTATTGGGGTGACAGTGATAGGACTACCTCCGTGTTACGTCAATTTAGGCCTACTTGCCTTTAGGCTTTGGGCAAGTATAGATTGTGCGATAACAAAGCCTAAAGTGGGGAGGAAATTTTCTTCCATAGGGTGCTTGGCAATATTATTTTCTCAATAACAACCCGAGGAACAACAATGAAGAAGATGAATATTTGAGGCCAGAGTGGGAATTTGAGAGGTTTTAGCTAAATATGGCTTTTTGTCCAATAATTCAGGTGTTCTAGAATTCAGGAATTCGGGAAGGTGGAATTTAGGAATTCGGGAATACTGCAACATGGAACATGGGTATTATACCTTCAAGAAGGTGATGATATAGCTTGATAGCTTGATGGAGTACCTCCATAGTTCTGCAATTGCGAAGAAGAGAAGATGATTACAATAAGTATTTATTCTATGTTTTCTTTGTCAATCAAGTTTTAAATCATTAGTATTGTAGCATTAAGTGGGGGTGTTGGAGTAATGCTCCAATACAAATAAATGCAATATCTATTATGTAAGGATTCTGTTCTAGAGTGTAGACAACTCATGTATAGGTGCTATTGTTACGAAAATATTCCCCTGCGGACAAGTGAACTTTTCCTTGGATTACAGACCCCTATACCAAGATAGCAACACTACAAATGGACACTAACATCCCTTTGAATTCAGTTCGATCAATTAGAAAGAGAGAAGGAGAAAGAGTGTGATGCACCTTGTTTCGAAGTTTGTCCTCTCTGCTTCCAATTTGAGCTTGATCCCCAAACTCCTTAGCACAACTTGATACCTGCAATAGGCATCAAAGAGAAACAAAGAAGAACTCTTACTGTACAAGATTAGATCAAACAAATTCATCTACAAAGATCGAAGGCACAATAGACAAGCACATGCAAGAATACACAAGCTTGAAGGAAATAGGCCAAGTATATTCAAATGAGGACCTAAAGAGAATACTTACAGACCACGATTGATGCAGTTGCAGTAGCCTCCCCAAGCTCTACTCGTCCAACCCTTGCACGATGCTACCAAGATCATAAGTTTGATATCTGAAAGCTTCCCCCTCTTTACTTTGGAAAGCCTTCAATATATAGGCTTGAGAGGCATAACAACCATGAGCAAGTGAGGGGTATGGTTGAGGATATGGCTCTTTGAGGCTTGGATCAGATCCTAAAGTGAGGCCCAAGCATGAGGGTCGAACACAACTAACCCAATCTCAAAGAGCTGGCCCATAGATTAAGGTGGGGGAGATCCCTCCTTTCTCTCAACAACATCAACTCTCCCCCCCAGTGAGAGACAAAGCATTGACCCTAGATCAACGCTCCCCTATAGTAGCAGAGGGGGTGCTATGTGTGCACCCAAAGTATGGACATGGGGGCGTTGGTTTTCATAAATGCGAAAAGAAAGGTCGAAATTTCCAAGAAAAAAGTGTGTTTTGACCCAAAAAATGATGGTTTTCCTCCTCCCATATGACTTAGGGGTCATGAACAACTGTTTTAATGGTGTCAAGGGGTGGCGACACCTCACAAAGTGAATGAGACACTTGGGAAGGTGCATACGACACTTGTGACAATGAATGCGACACTTACCGAGGTGCATACGTCACTTTGCAACACTTAGGGTGCGTAACTCAAGTGTGACATTTTGATATGTAACCGATGCCCCCTAAAGTGTGAGGTCAGAAGAGAAACTGATGGTCGAAACACTTTACAAATTCTTCAAAGCAAGGGTGTTGGAGTGGGAGAGTTTGGAGTCGCCAATTTTTGTTACGGAAATATTCCCCCGGGGACAGGTGAATTTTCTCTTGGATTAGAGACCCCTATACCAAGACAAAAACACTACAACGAGGACAAACTTTGAAACAAGGTGCATCACACTGTTTCTCCTCCTCTCTTTCTAATTGATCGAACTGAATTCAAAGGGATGTTAGGGTCCATTTGTAGTGTTTCTGTCTTGGTATAGGGGTCTGTAATCCAAGGGAAAGTTCACCCGTCCGTAGGGGAATTTTTCCGTAACAACTATTAAGAGTAGTTTAGCTGAAAGTTAATGAGTTAAAATAGGGCATCTTGTTTGTGTAGAGATTGGAGTTTTTCAGTAGGTCTCTAGTACTCTGCTTGTATATAAATAGATGTATTTTCAATAGAGATTATATATAAGTTTTGTGTGCATATCTTGTATTGCTGCAATCTTTGTGCATTTCTCATTTTGCATCATCCTCAACTATGCCAAATGTGCTAGAATGGAATCACTTGGTGCAATGTGCCTTCAAAAAATCTCCAATCAACTTGTAATTGCTATTGAATTCCAAGGGTCTTTTGTTGTGTTCGGTGAGAGAAGAAAGCCCCAGAAAAATGCAAAAACCCTTGCATTTTCAAGGGGTAAGAGTATCTATAAATTCACCCACTTTTGTATCTTGGTCAAGGCCAATTAGTATTCAAGCTAGGTATCCATACACCCATTCTCAGATGTATCCGGGTGAGTTGTATTCAAGATGGGTATTCATAAACCCATTCTCACTTGTATTCAAGCTTTTTTGAGTTGTATTCGAGTTGGGTATTGATAAATCCACTCCCTTTTGTATATCGACCATGATCGACTCTATTGAGTTGGGTATCCATAAACCCACTCACATCTATATTCCATCATTCTTTTCTATGCCCCCTGTTTAACTTAAGGGGGGTTGTTGAGAATGGTGTAATCTTCACATGTGGCTACGAAGGTTTTATTTTATATCATTAATGTATGTGGCTAAGACCAACTTATTCTCATTTATTGTAATACTAGGTAATGGTTAAGACTGACCTAGTTGACTTATATGTGGTCATATAACTCCTCTTGTTGAGGGTGCCCTACCTCTTGAATTGTGTATAAATCATTAACTGTGATTCATCATTCTTTGGCCTATGGGCATAAAGTGATTTATGCATAAGGGCGCCTATATCTTCGGTGTTCTTTATTTTTCAAGGGTTAATTTCTTTCTTGTGCTGGATGATTCTCTCTCTAGTGCACTTATGATCAACTTTAGTGTTGTTGCTGTGGGGTTATCTTGGTTGTAATTGAAGGTTTCTCATTTTGGTGCAGTTGTGCCAGGGCAAGTTCTGTTTGAGGAGTGTGCTACCTACTCCTGTTATTTGCTCCTTTATTGCAGGATTTTAGGTTGGTTGTTCAGTTCCATTTGATCGTCACTCTCTTGTGTGAATATCAACAAGGTTGATAGACAAGGCATGTATAGTGTAGAAGAAACTGATGATAGGCTAGCATTGATGGCTAAGCCACAACACAAAGTGACGTAGAATCTGGATCAAAGAGGAAAATTTAAAATGTTACATGAGAAGATGCAAATCAAGAAAACCATTGTGACAACAATGTTTGATCGTAAAAATTAGAAATTTTTTATCTTTGAGGCACTAGTGAAAAAACTTGGATTGCCAACTATAGCATATCTTGGATCATAACCCTTGGGTTGCTTGCATTAGGATGTAGAGCTGATGGTAACTAAACATTGCAAATTTTAAGGAGTCTTGGGATGGGTGACCTCCTGGTTATTGGGTGCAAGCCTTGGAGGTGATAATGGATGCTATGCGATTCATTTCGCTAGATTCAATCCCACTCTTTCACACATGTGAGCATTACCTGATGCAATGAGTGCCAAGTGAACTATTCAAATTTCAAGTTATGAGAAATTGGTCATTCTAACTAATTCTCATGGGAGATGGGTCATGCGTTAATGACTTACTCTACATAGTTAATCCCAAAAATTATATTTCATTGCAAATTCATGTTTGTCGTTTCTTCCAAGTTTGTGGTTAATTTGGAATGTTATCTGGCATATATTGATGTATGTGAAGTAATTGTGGGCAGTGTTAATGATTGGATCTACACCTCTCTGCATTATAGGCATTAAACTTTGGAAGGGTTGCATGTCTGAGCATATGTTACAATTTAATGAAGACTTTGAAGGTATTCGAAACCTCGGTAGAGTGGAAAAGCATTTGCATCCCAATGTCCTGCCCGTGTTAGAGTTCGTATGAGAGAAAGGAGGCTCTTGTTGGAGTACATGCACAACATTCCACTTTTCAAGGGATATCCATGTCTATTTTTAGCCATTCCTAAATTTAGGAGGTTGCCTATTTTTAGCAGTGCTATTTATAGCAAGTCTAACATATGGCATTGATGGCAACTAATGTGCATTGGATATGGATAACTTAGCCCCTTAGGAGGTGCACATTTCCTTTATTATTGATGGAATCAAACTTATCATTTACTATCATTTACCACTTAGTGACTTGTGGTATTGACCCATGGTATTGATTAGTTAAGAATTGACTAAATCTAATTAATGCATGCACAAAGAACCCCAGCCTTATGCGCATTTCTCCCCAGAGAGTCTATATATTGTACTTGTTATCCCCCACTTTTAGGGATAACTAGGAGATTATGTCTCAAGGCCCACAGGTCCTAGACATGGAGTACCGAGAGCCATATCGACTTAAGCATGGCCCTGGAGGGCTCATCTCTTCTCCCTTTCAGTGCCTCCACTTCGTCAGCAGCAACAACATCCATCATCTTCGGCTTGGTCCTGTATCAGAGATGGTTCTTTCTCCATGAGGTAATGAGTCTGGGTATCATGGTATGTGTCACTCTGATTCTCAAAACCTTTGAATATGTGCATTTAATTCCTTTTGTTTCTAACAAATGATTGGATCTTATACTTGTCCACTTGACCATGTCTGGGGGGAATGACATGATGCCCTAGTAAGCCTGTGCCCATAGGTTTTGGTTTGCCACTGGGGGGATTTCTGAAAAGTCATCGTTCGCTCCTGTCATATCACCACTTTTTCATCTTGTTTCCCGCCCATCTATCCCATTACATTTGTCTGGGCATTGGGTTGGCCAATCATTTAAGGGTTGCACCTTGCCTTGTGGGAAGAAGGGGCTAAAGGCCCTGTTGACCGCTCGTTTAGCACGGAGGTCAACTCATATATAATGAAGATTATCTATGTCGAAGACAGCAGGGTTCTACTGGGTGTTTTTAAACACCAGCACTTATATTTTTGTAAACGGGATCTCCGCACCCCTGCGAGGGTAGCAATGTAATAATGTCTGCATGGATCATAAGTTAGGTCAGGTACCTTGGATGTTGGCATCAGAGGAGTTCCTTGCATCGAGGTTTTTT
>ML817045.1:85881-99517 GCA_009831015.1 Picea engelmannii | reverse complement strand
GGAAGAAGTACCTGCCAAGGTGACAGTGTGGGCAGGGACTTAGACATTGTGTCTCCGAGGGCACACTAAGTGAGCCGGACTTAGCTCACGTTTGCAAGTGTGCATTAGGGCGACAACAGGCCCAGAAGGTAAAAGCAAGTTGGCAAAAGATAAAAGCTTAAAAATAAACCTCGAGATGCTTTGCCCAGGGATCCCGGAGAAAGCAGTAAAAAGCTTCTCAGCAAGAAACAAGAGGGACCCAATAAAAATAATAAAACAAGACCTAGTCAGAGGATAGGGGGTCTCATCACGAGCTAGCCTATTAGGTCCATGGGTGCCCAACAGTATGACACTACTAGCAGCTGGTTACCACGCCAGGGTAGTGGCTCTTGGTTGCATGGCCAAGAGAAAGGACGTCTCATCACGAGCCAACCTTCTCATTTCTGTGAAAGTACTTGTGGGTAACAATGTCACCATTGGTCACCACGCCAGGGCAGTGTCCCCTGATTAGCTTCTTGAAGAAAAAGCAATAAAGAATAAAAGGCATGAATGGGCTTGGAAAAATTAGCATCCAAGACAGGTGCAACTCGCCTTCTACAAAGGCACCCACAGGTAAGGCCCGCATTTCCTTGCTTTCACTGCACCCCTTGTTAGGACATCCCTTATCCACCTCACCCATTTACATGACTTGGATGTAATCTTTGCTGGAAACATCCCTTTTCCAGTGGATACTAGCCCAATAGGACGCCCTGTCACTTTCCCCAAACTTGTATTGCAGACTTGTATAATGTCTTTGAGCACTTAACTGGGGTAATAGGGGTTTTATGCACATGTCTAATAATATTGATGATGAGATGTGATTGACATTGCTATGATCCCTGTGACTTATGAACCCATGGAGGGCGTAGCTGTTGATGTGCAGGATCATGCCCGACAGACAGGTACCACATCGGACAGGTACACATGGGGAGATGATTAGTTCGGACCTCCATGGGGCTGAAGAGCCCATCAGATGGATGCTGAGACCCCAGCAGGGGGCAGAGACGGGACATAGGGGTTTGCACTAGAGAAGAGGAGGACGTTCCACAGGGGCACCTTGGTAGAGCCTTACCTAGGGGGGTTGAGCCCTCTCCACAGGAACTTTGGCTTTGGAAGGCCTAGGACGTCACCCAGGAGGTTCATGATGTCATCCTTGCTTCATGGACGTTTTGGCAGACAGACAGGGCAGTTTGGCACGTGTGGTAGCTTGGAGAAGCCCAAGGAGGGATAACGTTGTGCTCTAGGAGGCTGCATTTGCCCTAGAAAGGGCTAACGTCACCCTAGTAAGGGGATGACGTCTCACTTATGCTTGATTAGGGTTTAATTTTAAACATTTAATGTAAAACATTATCATTTTGGTATTTTGGCCTTGTCGGCCTTTTTAATGACCTAAAATGTAATTTAGGTCATTGGTATGCTATATATTGAGGGTTTTTACCTTCATATTTTCATCATCTTTCACTCACCACTTGGTGAGGTCTAAAATTTGCGCTCTTCTTAGGGTTATTGGCTGAAATTCTAAGGCGCACTTGTTGAAGGAAGCTTGTTTTGGTTATTTTTGGCATTTCTCTTGGTGGAAGGTTTACAACTAGGGTATGGCTATGTGATTTCTTGGTTAAATGTAAGTGAATTTCTGCAAAACTTCTTGATTGAATGATTGTATTGTTGTTTACTTGCATTTGTTATAATAATTTGCTGCATTAAAACCCTAGGTGACAAGCACATGTTAAAGGTCCTTGTCTCATGTCCCTACCAAGTTAAGAGCCATTTGATTTTGCTGAAGTTAGATAAAGCCTTGCCATAGCAACACTCTAATTCTTTTCTTCTAGCCTAGCCATTTTTCATCTTGCAATTGACCTAAGGAAGGAGAAAACACACTAAGGCCTAGGGTTTCTACACCTTAGTGAGCCATTTTCCCTAGGGTTTTGTTGATGAAGCCTTGCTATAGCAACACTTCATCATTAAACCCTCTTGTCTTTAGCCATTGCATGTATTACTCAAGCTAGCCGATTTTTATTCTTGCCATTGAGCTGAAGGAGGAGGAGAAAGCACTAAGGTCTAGGGTTTCTACACCTTAGTGAGCCTTTCTCCCCTAGGGTTTCATTGTTGAGGCCTTGCTTTAGCAACACCTCAACATTTAACCCTCCTGTCTTCAACCATATCAAGCTAGCCGTTAAAATTTGTCTTTCTGAGATAGAGAAGGAGGAAGACGTACTAGGGCCTAGGTCACCTACACCCTAGTGAGCCGTCTCCCCTAGGGTTTGACCTGTTGAAGCCTCACTTTAGCGACACTTCGACACCAAACCCTCTTGTCTCTAGCTCTATCACTATCATCACGACCCTTCAACATTTGTAGCCCTCTTTTTGACTCCATTTGCCCTTATAAAGCACTGATCTAAGACCTCCATTGTGTTGAACACCCTGATCATACAAACTTCTAAATACTTTGAGCAATCTCTTACTAACCTTTCTAACCCTAGCCTAGACTAATTTTACTAACCCTAGTGCTGTCGTCACCTTTTCATGATATAAACATCTGTATGCAGCTTTCATTTTATCTTTAAAGCAATTGATTGATTGGTTAAGGCATCGTTTCAAAAGTATTGATATTGGTACATTGAATGCCAACGTTGCTTTAGCATTTATTGAGAAGTGATATTGTAATCATTGCTATTGTACAAACATTGATTTACTTCGTCAATATTATTGCTCAACATTGGATATTATCAGAAAGTCATTGATTATATGAAGTACTAACCAGCAAGCAAGCTTGCACATGTAGTTTCATTGTTGCTTTGTTTCGGGCAGGTAATCTTATTGGTTACTACCTCCGGTTATCTTTCATCTTTATTGGCTATTAAGTTGGACTTTCTAATCAGGTGGTGACTTGTTAAGGGGAATATTATCACTTAGCCTTTCTAAGTCTTTGCCTTCTCAAAACCCCAGGTCACCGGGGACGTCTCCTCTGGGCCTTACCTCCCTAAATAGAAAGAACCTTCCCATTGAGGTGACAGTGGTGGGATTGGTTCAGTTACACCAATTTGACCTCCTTTCATCAGTCTATTACCTTAACTACAAACTGTGCGATAACAATACTCATATCAAACATTAAGATACAAGTGAAATATGCATTGGTTCTTCAACAATATTGTCTTTTTGAGTGTTATTTCATTTTTACTTATCTATTTTTCTTGCAATTTTACTAGTATAGTTTTTTTTCGCAACTAGATCTTGGCTTGTGCTTAAAATCCTACATGGTATCAAAGCACTAGAGTGTATTGTGAGGAAAATTAACATTATATTGTGTTAAAATTGTAGCGGAGAGAAGGTGTCTACCTATGTTCTTGTGTCCTAGAGCATAAGGGGGACATTGAACACCCAAGTGGACTCTTTATTAATCTTGCTTAAGTTTAACTTAGGAAAGTATGATAAGTTATGTTCTAATTTGTCGTTGACTTTAATTGGCCTATTTTTCTAAGGTTTCCTTGGAAAATAATTTAAGTTGTTAATTAAATGTTATGATCCCAATGAAGAGATAATATCAAATGTGGATCATTGATCTCTTTAGAAGGATCTAGAGAAAGGTCAATTCAAGAATATAAAGTGAGGGTGAGGGCACAAGCTATTGTATTCTATTGTGATCATCTTTGAAGCATGATTGGGGGAGAAAGGAGGGGGTGTAAGTGTTTACCCAAGAAGCCGATTTTTCTGCAGATTTGTGAGAGCAGGGCAACGACTTAGAAGGGACCTGTTTGCAGTTCAAAGAGCTGCTTTTGCTGGGCTGATTCACTTGGGCATAAGCAGGGGCTGTGAGGGCTGGAGTTGCATCGTGTAGGGGCCAATAGAGGACCGTACAGGGCCGATCTTGATAGCAGAAGTGTGCTGGATTGTAGCCAGAAGTATAGAGGTACGGAGAGGTGCTTTGAGAAGGGTTCTTAGGGTTGAAACATTCCAGATCTGCTGTAACATAAATTTCTGAGTTGTATCTTGTATTATTGCTGCTGATATTTGCTCAATAAAAGAAAAATAATGTCCTCCTTTGTTGGTTTTCCCCAACATGGGGTTTCCAGGGTATATCTTGTGTTATTATGTGTTTGGCTATTTATTTTCTGCTGTGCATGCAATTCTACTCAGCTTGTGTAATCATAGTATAGATCTGAATTTTTATTTCTGCATTAAGATTTAAATTTTCTGGGTTAAAAATCTATTGAGCTAGATTACCATCTTGCTAGGTTTTAGAAGTTTTACATATTGCTGGTTTTTTTAAAGATTGAACAGCCCAAAGAGAATGGAACAACCATCTACATCAATGATTCTTACCCCATTCAATTACTTTGAATGGAAACCCAAGATCATACTTTTGCTAAGGAGCAAGGGGCTTTACAAGGTCACTATGGGGACAGAAGTTGAACCCAATTCAGCTGTAGAAAAGGAAAAGTATCTCAATAGAATGGATGAGGCCTATGGGATTCTATGCTTGTCCATCTCTCCAGACTTGCTCTTTCATGTTGAAGCTTGTTATGTTGATGTTTTGGTAGCTGTGGGAGGTATTAACCTCCATGGATAAACCTTTGACTAGAATAGAATATTTTGGAAGCAAGAGAAAACCTAAATAGATGTGTGAAAACCCTGGAAGACAAGTCGGCTCAACAGAATAAGTAATATTGAAGTATTATATGCAGAAAAGGACAGGTCGGCCCTACTTGAAGAGACACCTGTTCACCTGGCCAGATTAGTATAAATAGAAGGCACTTTAGCTCATTTGGTAAATATACACACTCACTCAGTTAGTGTGCATATCTTAGAAGTGCAGTAGCAACATAAGTAGTGCGCAAGTCTGGAAGAGGAGCAACAACAGTTGCAGTGGTGCAACGCACTCTTGTTCAGCCTTTCGGTACTCTTACTTGTGTGCTACCTTGGAGAAGGTGCACTTTCTTGGTTTATCTGTTGGTTCTAGTGTGGCTTCCAAAATCATTCTATCTAGCAAAGGTTAAGGTGCTCAGGGGTGGCTTTGTGCCTATGGTTGGGTGACAATGGTGTAGCATTGTCTATGGTGAAACGAGCACAATATTCTAACATGTTATGGGCCCACACCACCTTCAGAACAGTCTAACCACTGGAAGGTAGATCCGCAAGCTCATTGTAGCACAATTGCAGTTGCAGCTAGGGTTTCTAATATTGCAGCAGCGACAAATCCTAACCTGATTGTTCGAGCACTTTAAGTGAAGCATTTGGAATAATTCTTGGATATCCAAGTGTGCCCTAACCCAACGCATCTCCTGGTGCCCTTAGCCATAAAAAATGTCAAAGTTGAATTTTTGGGTCAAAGTCCAGGTTTGATCGGTCAAAGTCAAGGTTTGACTAATCAAAGTCAAAAGACTGGTCAAAGTCAAAGACAATCATGACTTCCTCCATGAAATCAGAGTGACGCAATTGAAGCATGGTCTCTTGGTAGAGCATGGTAGACAAGGATTGACATCATCCTTGCAAAGAATAAAAGGGCAAAATTATGGAACCACAGACTAAAGAGCAGGCATCAAAGGATGAAGAGTTTGATTTTTGGAGCTTCCAAGCACATGAATGTGGAGTAGGAGAAACAATAAAAGGAAACTACTGTAGATCTGAATCTCTGGAAAGAGAAGGGATCTTTGTACAAGAAGCAATCGTAGAGCCAGAAATATCTCAGATCTAATACATTCAGAGGAACAATACAGTCTTCAGGTTGGAAAGAATACTTGTCTCAGAAGAAAAGCAACTCAAGCAGAACAATAGCCAGACTCCAGGTTTGCATATCAGGTTTTATATTTTTATTATTGCTGCTTAAGTGAGTATTACAATCCTTTAGATTTTATTAATGCTAGGAACAAATGGATACTTAGTAGCATGTACTATTAATATAAATGCTTATTGTACTTAATTGCAATATGAACTAACATTTCCTCTAGGAGATATTTCTTGTTCTTGTTCTCAGGAAGGACACCTTGGTAATGCTATTATGAATTACCATGAAATTGATATGTTCTTATATAAAATGCTATTATATTGGAAGTACTTTTTCTCTTGTTGTTTCAGGCAGGTTATCCTACGTATTCCAGGAAGATTACCACAAAAAAACAAGACTTGAAAGGACTCAGAGGGAGTCAAACTTCAAAGGGAGTCAGTGATCAGGAAGAAGCAAGGTTTCGTGACACTTTGCAGGATGCATAGGGGCATGCAACAGATGGAAGCATGCTTCGAGGATTCTCTCAGTCAGAGGGAGTTGATGGTAGAATTCGAAAAGAAGGATCTTGTATGCCTTTGTGCCGAGTTGTAGGCCTTCGTGTTGAGTTGTAGGCCTTCGTGCCGAGTTGTAGGCCTTCATGTCAAGTTGTAGGCCTTTGTGTCGAGTTGTAGGCTTCATGTCGAGTTGTAGGCTTCATGTCAAGTTGTAGGCTACTCTAGTGAGATGCCGAGTTGTAGGCCTTTGTGCTGATTAGGAAGAAGCAAGGTTTTGTGACACTTTGCAGGATGCATAGGGGCATGCAACAGATGGAAGCATGCTTTGAGGATTCTCTCAGTCAAAGGGAGTTGATGGTAGAATTCGAAAAGAAGGATCTTGTAGGCCTTTGTGTCGAGTTGTAGGCTACTCCAGTGAGATGGTCTAGTATGCCGAGTTGTAGGCTTTATGTCAAGTTGTAGGCTACTCTAGTGAGATGCCGAGTTGTAGGCCTTTGTGTCGATTAGGAAGAAGCAAGGTTTCGTGACACTTTGCAAGATGCATAGGGGCATGCAACAGATGGAAGCATGCTTCGAGGATTCTCTCAGTCAGAGGGAGTTGATGGTAGAATTCGAAAAGAAGGATCTTGTAGGCCTTTGTGCCGAGTTGTAGGCTTTATGCCGAGTTGTAGGCTACTCTAGTGAGATGGTCTAGTATGCCGAGTTGTTGCTACACCAGTGAGACAGTCTGGTACGCTAGTGGCGTAGTCGAGAACCTGTATGGCTGTGATGGTGTTGCTCGTAATATGATCTGGGTGATCATGAGATAACGTGATGCTATTGGTCTGCAAGACCATGCTTGTCTTGCCCATGCCATGTGATATGGATGGATAATGATGATAGTAATGATGATACTCATGACATGGGTGAGCACGTCATGCAGGTGTAGCCCATGACGATGATGGTGACACACACTACGAGGTGTAGCTCTAGTGTTCTCTAGCGGGTTGTGTCCCCTAGACGCGATTGACAGGTTCAAATGGGTGTAGTCATGTGTGATGTAATGATGCTACCAGTAGCATGGTCTTCTTAACCATGATGAGAGGATCATGGAATAGTAAGCAAGGCTATGAAGACCAGAAGAGAACATCATGGTTAAATACCTCCTTAGCTAAGAGGGAGTGTTGATGTTTCGGCAGCTGTGAGAGGTATTAACCTCCATGGATAAACCTTTGACTAGAATAGAATATTTCGAAAGTAAGAGAAAACCTAAATAGATGTGTGAAAACCTTGGAGGACAAGTCAGCTCAGCAGAATAAGTAATATTGAAGTATTATATGCAGAAAAGGACAGGTCGACCCTGCTTGAAGAGATGCCTGTTCACTTGGCCAGATTAGTATAAATAGAAGGCGCTTTAGCTCATTTGGTAAATACACACACTCAGTTGGTGCGCATATCTTAGAAGTGCAGTAGCAGCAGAAGTAGTGCGCAAGTCTGGAAGAGGAGCAACAACAGCGACAATGGTGCAACACACTCTTGTTCATCCTTTTGGTACTCTTACTTGTGCGCTACCTTGGAGAAGGTGCACTTTCTTGGTTTATTTGTTGGTTCTAGTGTGGCTTCCCAGAATCATTCTATCTAACAAAGGTTAAGGTGCCCGGGGGTGGCTTTGTGCCTATGGTTGGGTGACAATGGTGTAGCATTGTCTATGGTGAAACGAGCACAATATTCTAACATGTTAAACTCCTAACAAAGTATGGACTAAGTTGGATGGATTATTTGGAAAGCAGTATGAACTGAGAGGACATCTATTGGAGAACGAGTTGATATCTTTGAGCCTGTTATCCCCTAACCTAGGGATAACTAAGGAGATCATGTCTCGAGGCCCATAGGTCCTAGACATGGAGTACCGAGAGCCAGATCGACTTGAGCATGGCCCTGGAGGGCCTATCCTTTCATTCTTCAGCTCCTCCACTTTGTCAGCAACAACAACATTCATCACCTCGGCCTGGTCCTGCAACAAAAATGGATCTTGCTCCATGAGGTAATGAGTCCGGGTACCATGGTATGTGTCACTTTGATCCTCAAAACCTGTGGATATGTGCATTTAATTCTTTTTGTTTCTAACGGGTGCTTGGATCTTATGCTTTTCCACTTGACCATACCTGGGGGGAATGACAGGATGCCCTAGTAAGCTGGTACCCATAGGGTTTGAGTTGCCACTAGGGGGATTCATGAAAGGTCATCGTCCGTTCCCACCATACCTACCACATTTCATCTTTTTCCCAGTCATCCATCCCATTACACTGGTCTGGGCATTGGGTTGGCCAAATATCTAAGGGTTGTACTTTACCTTGTGGGAAGAAGGGGCTAAAGGCCCAGAGGGTAAAAGTAGCTGGCAAAAGATAAAGCCAAAAGAATGAAACCTTGAGATGCTTCGCCCAAGGATCCCCGAGAAAGCAATAAAAAGATTCTCAGCAAGAAACAGAGGGACCCATAAAAATAATAAAACAAGACCTAGTTAGAGGATAGGGGGTCTCATCATGAGCTACCCTATTAGGTCCATGGGCATGTAGCGGTATGACACTACCAACAGCTGGTCACCATGCCAGGGTAGTGTCTCTTGGTGGCATAGCCAAGAGAAAGGGGGTCTCATCACGAGCCAAACTTCTCATTTCCGTGAAATGCTTGTGGGTAACATTGCCACCACTGGTCACCGTGTCAGGGCAATGTCCCCTAACTAGTCTCTTGAAAGAAAAAGCATTAAGAATAAAGATAAAAGGCATGAATGGGCTTGGAAACATTTGCATCCATGACAGGTGCAACTCACCCTCTTCAGAGGCATCCACAGGTAAGCCATACATTTCCCTGCTATCACTGCACCCCTTGCCCAAACATCCCTTACCACTTCATCCACTCACATGGCCTAGGTTTGACTTCTTCCGGAAACATCCCACATCCAATGAGCATTAGCCCAATAGGACGTCCTAGCGTTTCCTCCAAATTTGGCTTGTAGATTAGTATAATGTCTTTGAGCACTTGTCCGGGTAAAGGGGGTTTTATGCACATGTTTAATAAACTTGATGATTATATGTGATTGACATTGCTATGATCCCTGTGACTTATGAGCCCATGGAGGGCGTATCTGTTGATGTTGTAGGGCCACACTCGATGGACATGTACACATGGGGAGATGATTAGTTTGGACCTCCATGGGGCTAAAAGCCCACCAGATGGATGCTGAGACCCCAACAGGGGGCAGAGACAGATAAGAGGATTGCATCAGAGAGAGAGGAGGACGTTTCACCAGGGGCAGCCTGGCAGACCTAGACCCAGGGGGGTTGTGCCCTTTCCATCATGATGTAGGCCTTGGAAGGCCCATGACGTCACCCAGGTCACCCATGATGTCATCCAACGTTTTGGGAGGTTTTGGAGGCAGTTGTGTGCCAAGTGGAACGTGTGGTAGGTTCTTGAGGCCCAAGAAGGCCTAACGTTTTTCTCTAGGAGGCCAACGTTGTCCAAAAAGAGCCTAACATCACCCTAAAAGGGCATGACATCACCTTAGTAGCTTGATTTAGGGTTTAATTGTGACATTTAATGTAAAAATTGAATATTATTTGTAACTGGCCATGTCGGCCTTTTTGACCTAATTTTGGTATTTAGTATTGTATAAATAAGGGGAAATTGCCTCTTATTTTTCATCATCTTTCACTCACACTTGTGTGGTCTGAAATTTGTGCCCTAATTAGGGTTTCATGACTGAAATTTAGTGCGCACTTGTTGAAGGAATGCTATTTTTGGTGTTTTTGGCATTTTCTTGGTGGAAAGTCTACAACTAGGTGATGTGCTTGATTATTCTTGGTGAATGTAAATAAAATTCTGCAATTCTTCTTTCTTTGGAATGGTTATAGTATCTTTACTTTGCATTTTGTTAAAGATTATGAAGTTGCTAGCCTAAACCCTAGGAGATTAAGCACATGTTATTGTCCTTATCTCAATTTGTTATCCACCTACTAGATTGTGCCAAGGAGCCATTTTTCTTGAAGCCATTGCTAGGGCCTTGCCATTGCAACACCCTGGCACTTATTGCTTCATCTTAACCGTCACTTACTTCATTCTTTGAGTTAAAGAGGGAGGAAAATCTATTAAGGCCTAGGGTTACCTACACCTTAGTAATCATTTTCCCCTAGGGTTTGGTGGTTGAAGCCTTGGCTTACCAACACTTCATCCATCAACTTCTCTTGTCTTTGGCTGTCCCATTATCATTTTGCTCCTTCAGCATTTGCAGCCACTTTATTGACTCCATTTGCCCTAAGAAAGCACTGGTTTAAGATCTCCCTTGAGTATTTTGATCAAACAACCTTCAAAACCTATTCTTCAAACAACCTACTAACACTTTCTAACCCTAGAATAGCTTGATCTACTAACCTACTTGCTGCTGTTATTAAAGTAAGTTACAGCCATTTAATGCAACATTAAAAGCTCATTAAGCAATTGTAAAGGCTGAATTATAGTTTGTCTTATATGCTTCTATCAAATGCTAATGATATGATTTCAATGGTTAATGGTTTTTAGTTATTTTGAAGCTAGTTTTAAGACATTTTATGTGAAGTATTGCTCTATAATCATTGCTGTTATAAGATTTCTGTTTACTTCATCATATTCAACAAATTTGCCTTATTGAGAAAGTCAACGTATTTTTGAAGTGCTAACCAGCAAGTGCTCTTGCAGATATATAGTTTTCTTGTTGCTTTGTGCCGAGCAGGTACACTTTTGGTATATTATCTCTTCATTGGTTATTTAAACTGGACTTTTTGATCGGTGGTGACTTGTGAGAGGGGACCTTTACCTAACCTTTTTCCTCTACCTTCTCAAACCCCCAGGTCACCAGGGACGTCTTCCCTAGGCCTACCACCCTCAATAGAAAGAGACATCCTATTGAGGTGACAGTGATAGGATTAGTCTCCAGTTATGCCAATTTTCTCCTCTTTAAATCTCTCCTACTATCAAAGTACAAATTGTGCGATAACAAAGCCCAAGCAACTTTGAGACCCTACAAGACTACTTTTACAAGTTCGAGACTTTGCTTCAACAAGCTAAAGCTTGTGGCATTGATAGGAAAGAGGAGCAACTTATCCTCTCAATTCTTTCAAAGCTAGGACCTGAGTATTCTGTGTTTATTTCTTCTTTACACACTACAAGGATTTCTGTGGGAAAATCTTGGAAGATGCCCTCTATGGATGACTTCATAGAATCACTCATTCATGAGTAGAATAAGCTCATACAAATGGGGGCTCTCAGGAGATCCAAGGCCCATGCTCATGCAATGCAGGATGATAGCAAGAAGAACAAGCATAAATCAAGGGATCTTGATCACATAGATGAAGAAAGCATTGAATACTCTAAGGAGCCATTGAATCCCAAGGGGATTAAAGTTTAAGGAGAGAAAAAAGTGCAACTATTGTAACAGGGGGTTTCATTATGAGAGTTCTTGTATGGTGAAGACAATTGATCTTATGGCGAAAGTACTTCATGTTGATGTTTGTACTATCGGACATGTACTTCCACGTTGGCTTGTGTTTAGCACGTGGAAGTCATCCTTGTAACCTCTCAGAAAACCTTGGGAATTTCGCTTTATGAGTAATTAATAAAGTGAATGATCTTTTAATTAATCAAGTTAAATGCCTAAGTTTTGGCATTAGTAACTTAAGTGAAGAGTTGATTAAGTCCTAGTCGTGAGATCTAAAGTGAAGGTGAGATTAGATCTTAGCCTTTGATCACATTGGAGGAGATCTAGGGTTTTTGACTGAGGGTTAACTTAATGTAATAAAAGGTAGCCTAGGTGAGAGGATGCGACACAATGATAATACACAGAGAGAGTGAGCACTCAGGTGTGTAGGGGTAGGGGCCGAGGAAAGGCAACAAGGAGATAGCAACCAAGAGGGCTAGGCTATTGCTACAATGTATTTCATCAGAAGGGCCATTATCCTAGGACGGGAGCCCTGATTTTATTTAATAAAATCATCGCAGATTTGGTTTTCCCGCGAGGGTTTTTCCAGGTGTTGTTTACTCGAATATCTCGTGTGCAAATGTGTTTGGTTTTTGTTGTTAATGCTTCCGCTGTTTAGTTAATACTCAGTTGTGCTTTTAATTAATGAAGTGATTTCATTTGAGATTATTAGTCGGGTGCTGGGTTCTGAAAATTAACATGGTATCAGAGCTGCGGTTCTGAAGAAGGAAGCCAGATCTGCACGAGATCGTGTTTTGTAGTGAGGGAGAATTGTCTCTTACAAGTTGCTGCAGAGCGGGTAAATTTTTTGAAAAAAGAAAGAAGTGTACGGATCCGTACGCCGTATGGACTGCAGAGTGAGTGGAGTTGGTAGATGAGGATCGTGGAGATCAGCGAGATCGTGAGCGGAAGTGGATTGGTGGCTGCATCCTAGTCATTGGATCGAGTTGTGTTCATCAAAGGCATGATTGACTGAGGTAAAATTGTGACAGGGTATCTCACAAGATTTTTTGGGACCAAGGCGATAACCGAGTGGCAAACTGTTGATTTTTCACAGTGTTTTCTCACCCTGCAATTTACCCCAATCCCGGTTTCAATCACACCTTATCACTCCAAAATGTTTAATGCCCTTTTCCCAATATTAATGAAATTTGCAAACATTAATATGCATTAAATTTCGAAATGAAATTTTGACTGAAACACATGAAATAAATAATCTTTTCTATGGCTGTCTTAAAAACTCAGAAAATATATCAGCAAGCATACATTTAATGACACAATAAATTTTTGGTCAAATCGACCCTGGAAAAACCCCAGTGTGGGGAAAACCAGTGAGAGAGAGGGAGTTCTTCTTATTTCTTCAAATTTGGAAATTACATCAGCAAAAATAAACCAACAACAATTACTTATCTCTTCCCTTCGATTTCCGTGCTTGAAAAGTACAGGAAGAAAACCAACCACAGCCACCTCGAAGAACGTGCACACATAGCCGTACCGTACGGACTGTACAAAATTTGAGAAATGTGCCCAGAAATTAGTTGCGTTGTACGGCGGCCGTACAACTGTACGGACTAATAAATGCGCCTTTTTTCACCTCGTTTTGCGTGCTGCTGAGTATGCTGAACAGGTACAGTAAACTCTGCTGTCCCAAATCTGTACCGTACAGATTATTTAATGCTGTTGGCTGCCTCGATTTGCGTGCCCAGTTTTGCCTTGAAAATCGTGCCTCCTCTTTGCTGCCCTTTCCTCTTCAGAAAATAGAAACCCTTCCCCTGTTCTTGCTCTCTCTCAACCTCTCAATCTCTCATGGAAAGAATGAATGCTCATTTGGCCTTTTTCCTCCTTTAGAATCCCTAAGTGACGGTTAGGTTTCCCTTTTTGATCCAAGGGCTCACATTGCCCAAGATCAATGGT
>ML817045.1:56576-85781 GCA_009831015.1 Picea engelmannii | reverse complement strand
CCATTGTGGTTAACATGGGGAGTGGTTTAGGGCAGTCTCTCTTCTTGAGGGTTACTCAAGAAGACTGGCCCGCCTCGTCGGACAACGATTTCTCATTGTGGTTAACATGAGGAATAGTCCGTTTTGGAGGTTGGTGCAGGACAATCATTTCCTCTTATGGATAACATGGGAAATGGTCCGGACAGTCATTCCTTAGGGAAGATTCATTCTCTCCAGGCTGCACTTTGTTTAGTGCCGGAAGAATGGCCCAGGGTGGGGAATGGTCCAGGTTCAACAATCAGGGACAAACATTCCTTAGGGCAGACTCATTCTCTCCATGTTACACTTTGTTTAGTGTCGGAGGAATGGCCCAGGGTGGGGAATGGTCCAGGCTTAGAAATTAGAACAGTTATTCTTCCTTTCTTGAGAAGAATAGTCCATCATTGATGTCTTACCTTTCTGAGGGCAGATACTCTTCCGAGATCTCACATATATGAGTGGAAGAATGGCCCAGATGATTTAGTTTATATCATAACATTGTTTCTGTGCAGGTTGATATCAGATGATTGTTATGAAGACCGTAGATGTATACTACTGTTGTGATACTTGGTGTGGTAGTATACCACTAGATTGTAGTTGTGTACTACTATGGATAGACACAATTGTGTTCTATTGAATGATATCAACAGTGTTGAAAATGATTATCAGCTAGATAGATGATCAATGAACAGAGATTTCCCAGACAGAAAATGGTTCAGAACATTTATTCTTCTAGATTAGAAGAATAATTCTTGTGTCACTCTGTGGAGTGAGCATCATGTCTGATTACTCAGATAGAGTATGGTTCCAATAGATGATGCAACTGATGACACTGATGGTGATGATGGTGCTCATGATCTAGTCATGAGATAGTCTATACAACTATGTTGATGCTACCGGGTGAATGGTATGTTTGTGCTCAAGACCATTACCTGTAATACCTCCCTAGCTAGGAGGGAGTGTTGATATTATGGTAGCTGTGGGAGGTATTTACCTCCACGTGTAAACCTGACGAGAATAGAATATTTCGGGAAGCAAGAATAAACCCTAATGAGTTGGCTAATAACCCTAGAAGACATGTCGGCGCAAGAAGAGAACTTGTATTAGGTTATTAGCCTCCAAGAGAAGAAGTCGGCCAGAAGAAATAATATATACTGAATAGACGGATACCCAGAATGAGAATTCGGCCTAGGCAGTTAGCCAGAATTACTATAAATATAGGAGGCCAGTCTTCATTCTGGCAGGCAGTCTCAAAATTGCAGAGCAACACTTGTGCGCACTGTAGTGCCCAGTTTTGTGCGCAAGTTTGGAGGAGAGCTGCCATTGCAGCTGCTGCAGCTAGCAGATCACGTTTGGCTTGGACTATCTCTTGGTTAGGGTTTGGACTATTTGATCAACTCTTGTTTGTGCGCTATCCTTGGGGAAAGGTAAGCTACCCTTTGTTTGGCTATCTAGCCTAGGGTTTGCTTCTGGAGTGATTCTCCAATCAAGGTTAAGGTGCTCGGAGGGTGTCTTCGGCCTATGGTTGTTTGACTATAGTGATATTGTCAATGGTAAAATGAGTACATTCATTCATATTCTAATAGTGACGTCATGCCCTAAAGGGTGATGTGGGTCCTCCTAGGAGAGACGTTTTGTCTTTAAGTGAAGTCGTTGGGCCTCCAAAGGCCTCACGTCCTATCCTCAAGTGCTCTAGCACAAAACAAGTGTCCTCCTCTCCATCAAATCATGCCACATCATCGTCAAACCACCTTACACCATGGCCTCCAAAGGCAAACGTTGGGGCTGAGAAGGCTAGCAAGTTACCTCCAATGGATAATCAAATGTCTCCAAAGGCAACATCCCTCATCCAAGTTGTCCCAAGTAGAGGGGGCGCATTATCCAACCTGTGGGCTTCATGCCCCAAATGAAGTTCCAAGGAACCTTGTGCCTCCATGTTCAAACTTTCCCCTGTCAAGGACCTGCAAAGACAAACAAGTACGTTCTCCAAGGGTCCACAAGTCACAATATCATGCTAAGTAAGCCATATCTAATAAAATAACCACCCAAACATGTGCATCAAACCCCCCTTTTCAGAATAAACAAATGCTCAAAGACCTTATACGATTTGCCAAATTTAGATATCGAAGGGGTGTTATAATGCCCTATTGGGTGAACCAATTCTTCAAGTAGGGGATGTTCCCAAGGAGAATCCTTTCTAGGTCATGTAGTGAATGTGAGGTGGATGGGGTTAGACTTCTAAGTATGGGGTTTCATGACATACAAGGGCTCGTATTGTCTCATTTATGGGTGCCTTTGTTGAGGGCTAGCCACATCCTTTTCCTCTTCTTGTTTTTAAATCATTTTTTTCCAAGCCCTTTATTTTGCATGTGTCACCAAGTTGAAGACAATAAGGGGAATTAAAAAGGAAATGCATAGCTCACATACGCTCTACCTTGGTTTGCATGCCTTTCCAAGTCGAAGACAATAATGGGCTCTAAAAAGAAATGCATAGCCCACAAATGCTCTACCTTGGAAAGTGTTATTAATTAATTAGTTATTTATTTTATGGGGCCCTTACTTTTTTGAGAAGCGTTTCATTGCTCTTAGGATCCCAGCGTGAGCTTTTATTGCATGATGTTTTTGCTAGGGCATCTTCGAGCCTAGTGGCCCCTTCTTCCCATGAAATGATCAAGCAAGATCAAGGAGATAAGAAAAGGAGGGTCGAGTAGGGTTAATGACTAGACCAAGTCGGGTCTAGCAAAGCAAGACGAGGAGGTTAAGCAGTGGAAAGGAGGCCGATCTAGGGCCACCTGCAAGTAAAGCCAACAAAATTCCCAGGAAAAGGAGTCCGTACGAGTGGTACGGATACCGTATGGGTCGTATGGATTACCAACTGAGAAAGGAAATCATACCAGGTCTGAAAATAGAAGAGACATTCTGTTTATCAGTGTTTTTGTTGAAGATTAAGGTAAAATCCAGCTATATTGTAGTCACATTTTTGCTATACGACCTCCCTGAGTGAAACCCATGACGTCACCCTTGGAGGAGTTTTTAGATGCAAATTCATTTAATTAAGGCAAAATTTGATTTTTTGTAACAAATTGGCCAGATCCCTGTTTTTTGACCTAAAAGTTAATTAAGGTCATAATTTTGTATAAATAAGACAAAAGTACACTCATTTTTTATATAGCTTGTCCTTGGAGACAAGAGGACTGAAGTTTTCGCCCTCTTGAGGGGTTATTGGCTGAAACAAGGAAGGCACATCTCTTTTTTAAGGCTTATGTTGGCACTTGGATCAATTTTGTGAAGTAATTTGGTAATCAAGCAATGTTCTACATGATTATTCTTGGTGCAAGTAAATTTTTTACTTTGTCATTGTTTAATGGTTGTGGTAATGGTTTGCTTGCTCATATAAGATTATGAAATTGCATGTTTAATTAATGCTTGAAGTAAGAAACTTAAGGTGCTACTTTCTTTCTTTTCATTTGCCAAGCTTCATTAAATTGGTCTAGTAACTAGTGCAACCTCTAGACCCCTACAGTGCTAGCACTTTAGAGGTTTGCATTGAGTTATTGTTGCATACAACTTCCATCCAAAAGAAATCTAAGGAAAAGGAGGCGCTAGGGCCTATAATTGCCTACACCCTAGCTTCCTCCCTTCTTGTCAAGGGATAAGGAATGATGACTAGTGCCTTCTAGGGGTAATGGAGTCAAGGTTGGCGGCTCTTCCTAGGGCTAATAAATGATAATGCACAAAATCCAAGAGGGAAAAAGGGCTTAGGAGGAATAGCACCTTAAGTCTCGACCTATTTTCCTTTAGGCTCCGGGCAAGTGTAGATTGTGCGATAACAAGGCCAACATGTCTTGCTTCATGAGGTAACAAGTCCGGTCTCATGGTAAGTGTCACTTTAATAATTGAAGCATTTGAGCATGTTGCAAAGGGTCCTTTCTTGATTATGGAATGTTTGTTTGGAAATTATACCTTTTGCCTTATTTCACCTTAGTGGTTGACATGGTTTCCTATTAAGTGGGTCTCCCTCGGAAAAAGGGTTGCTACTGGGTCACCTTCCCTTGTAATTTCAAAATTTTCCTTAAATAAATGTCCTCCACAATTACCATTTTAACCTGCTCCCTTCTTTTCACAACCTTTCAGGGCCTTCTCTCTAGTTTTGTATTAGATCCTCCACCTCTACCTTCTTTCTTATGCTCAAAACCACATAGATTTCCAAAGTCTAGGTTGCTGCCTATAAACCCTATCCCTTTGCATTCATCTACCAGGGTTTGATCCTTCAACCGCAGATACTATGTTGTGATGCCTGTGCATCACCTTATTCGGTTTGACCCCGGTGTTTGAAATGACAGGGACCTTCGCATCAGAGGCGATGTCTCATTAACCCTGCCCTCCTTGAAGTCTTTTCCTCTAACATCATCCTTCACTCTTTCGTCTGGAACCCTGTACTGCAGATCTCCGCAGCCAATGCCCTTGTCAGTTCTTTTGCAGTCACTCTGGATGCTAATTGGGTCCCCTTTCCTATAGTTGCCAAAGGTCTTCTCCCACAGATTTAGACACCCCTTGGACTTGTCTTCGGGCTACCTTGTCTTTTGGTGCTAAGGCCACTTGGGATAGAAAGATCTGAGCCCCCTTGTACGGATCTGTAGAGTAGTCTAGGAGCTGTTCCTTCTCAGACTCCTGCTTCATGGCCTCCTCCTTCCTGTGATTAGCTATACCATACCATTAGCTATTTATCTTCTTTCTTAAGATGGACCATATATTCAGTATTTCGTTGATGTCATCTCTTACATCACTCTGTTGTGACCATGAGGTCTGTTACAAAGTTGAAGTAAAATAAAGCTTCTAGTCCATTGTGTATATGTTCAATAAGGAGATATAGTAAAGAAACATATAATACAGTAATTTAAAGTGATGGCTAGGAATCTTATTGGTCAGTGTCTGGTATAGAATGTTTATGTGGATGATGTGCATTGTATTCCCTTGAAATTTACATATTTTATATTTGCAGAAGCTTACAGGAGGCGTTCTACTATTGAGAAATAAGTTCTTCATTATAATTTATAGAGGAAAGGACTTTCTTCCTCCACTTGTTGCTACGGTATTAGCAGAGAAAGCAGCGGAGGTAAAGGTACATCAAGATGAAGAAGAAATTGCAAGGTCAGAAGCTGCTGCAGCAGTTCAAGCAAGAGCTGATGTGGGAACCAGTATTGCTGGTACACTAGCTGAAACCTTTGAAGCCGAAGCCAAATGGATGATGGATAGTGAAGAACAGGAAAAAATGAGAGCTGCTGCTGCTGAGGCAAAGCAGGCTGAGGCAGTCAGGAGGGTTCAGCGAAAACTGGCTATTGTAAGTTTACTCATCACCCCCAACTGAGAAATTGAACTGACCACTGGTGATTTTTTTTTAAATGTGCAGAAATGCTATTTAGCAGTGTCTTTAGTAATCTAGCTATGTACAGTGTCCATTCTTTTAAAGGTGAAGAACAGAAATGTATCCCATCAATAAAGTACCAATTTGAAAATACATTTCACAAAGGCTTTTCCTTTCCTTCAAGGAATTATTGCTTTTCAGTTACATATTATACTTAGGCCATTTGCTCCAATTCTGGATTCACAGGCACAATTAAAGAAGCAGAAAGCGGAGAAAGATCTAGCTAAATTAGAAGTATTGTTGGCACCTGTTGAACAACCAGCAGATCAAGAGGCAGTAACTAATGAAGAGAAATTCATGTTTCGCAAACTTGGATTGAGAATGAAGGCATTTTTGTTGTTGGGTGAGTTTTAATTGGATTAGAAAGGTAGTTGGCTTGATTCATTTTGAACCAGTAGCTCTTGACAGGTTAAACCATCAATAACAAGACATGTCTGTCATGACCCATGCTTCAGGGAGGCGAGGAGTCTTTGACGGTGTAGTGGAAAATATGCACTTGCATTGGAAGCACAGGGAATTAGTGAAAATTCTCTCAAAAGGAATTAGCCGTGCACATGTTGAAGACATAGCAAGGATGCTGGAATATGAAAGTGGGGGAATATTAGTGACAGTTGAGAAAGTGTCCAAAGAATATGCTATAATTGTTTATCGTGGCAAAAATTATCAGCGTCCAACTAAGTTGAGGCCAACGAACCTCCTGAACAAGAGAAAGGCATTAAAACGTTCAATTGAGATCCAACGCCAAGAGGTATCCTCCCACTCAGATTATTTTTCTCTCTTTTACTTGCAGCAAAGAAAATTGGATTTTAATTGTGTTTTGCATTTAGATGGGAACTGGAATAGCTGTAGATGAAGTTTCTGTCTTTCTGTTTTTGACTGCTATTAGCTTAAATGCCCTATTCTTATTATAATGTACACTGTCATTTTTGCACAAATTTGCAGGCACTGAGTTTTCACATATCTCAACTGGAGAAGAACATAAAACAGCTAACATTTGACCTTGTATGTTTCTGCTCACCTGCTTACTCAACATCGGTTTTAGTTTTTATATAAACAACTGATCATAGGTTAATTATTAATAGTTTGAGTTATTTAGCAACGATACTAGTTGTTATAATTGCACGATGTATGTGGATGTAGGTGTTATATTGCATCTGAAATTAGATTAGTGAGCTCGTTCAGCTTAAAGTCAACCCTTTGAAGCAATAGATTATCTGGATTTTTATTTTGATATGGTGACTTTTAATATTTCTTGTGTTTATTCTTTATCTTCAGAGCAAGGAGGAAAAAGTAGACGAGGATATAAATACTGCAGAGTTAAATGTAGAAGTTAATACCAAATTTGCAAATAAACTTTTAGAGGTGGGAACTGTACCAGTCAAATTTAGCTGCCTACTCGTTGACAATTTGTTTATTCTGTAATGACCAATTAAGAAGGCCAAGTGTTTCAGAAATGCTTCATAAACTTCATAACAAACATGCTTTTGTTTTTTCTGGTACATAGACTGAAGATGAAGACTCAGAGAGTGAGCCTTCCTACTACTGCAGTGAAAATGAGGATATATCTTCTGAATATGAGTCAGAGATGGATGCAATGGAGTCAGTCCAAGCTGAGACTGGCACAGAGGAACACGAGCAAAGAGCTCAATCCAATATTTAGAGGTATGCCACTTTGAAATAAAGAAATAACCATGCTACATAAGAAGGATCAATGATTGGAAAAGCTGTGCATATTTTCTGTCCGTAAACTCGTGCTATGATATTCTGGAAAAATTGTATTTTGTTTGTGATGACCATAAAAAAATATTAGTTACTAAACTCTGTTGGTACATCTTATCCAGTATGATTATTGGAATGAGACTAAAGAGTTGTTCTGAACTTCATAATGGCCTCAACTATTCAAATTTCAGAAGCAATGGATGTGTACCTCCACCAGCAGGTGATTATCTGGGTTAGGCTCGAGACAATAAGGAGATAGATGATCCAAATTATGTGGCACATCCAAATTAAGTGGCACTTGAAGGATAGATACACCCATGGTTTTTACAGGAGCTCTGCAATACTTGTCATGAGGAACCATCCCCTCTTAGCTTTGGGGGAATTGATGCTTTTTAAGCAGGAATTGGCTTTGCTTGTAAAAGCCAAATTCAGTTTCTTTTGTAAAGATGTTGAATCCCTACCTATTAGAGCAGAGGCTCAAATGTTAGCATCTCTGGCTTTTTTAGGAATGGAATTTCATTTCAATTATGTTCTTAGATTGATGTAACTCTTTGTTCCATGAAGTAATATATGATGCATTGTTAAAAAGAATGATTGCTTGATGTTATTCAGTCAACAACCTGATTCCGAGAGGGGTTTTCTTTTGCCACTTTTGTGGTGTTTGTGGGATGTAAAGTAATTATGTAGATTATTTTTGGGGAAGACTTTATATGACTGGATCATATAGAAAATGGGGAGTACCCTATCCCAGTTTGTAAAAAATTTCCATTTACAAGATTGCTTCTGAAATGCTATACCAGGTTTCTGGTCACTTCAGGATATTTTCAGGCTAATGTTATATTTGACCGTTGTCCAATTTGTCAATCATATGTGGCAAATACACAACCAACATGTGCATAGAATGTTCTTACCTTTTGTCCTTTTGGCTGATCTTATGTGAGGCCTAAGTGTTTATACATGAGTCTCAACTTAGGTCTCCTTTATTATTGACAAGCTAACAACATAAGAAATTCAGATATTAGCTAGACATGAGATTTAATACAAGAGCCAATACATTCTAACAAAATTGGACAATGGGATGGTCTCCTTCGTGATTAGAAACGGTACTGGAAATTTTGACATTAACATGTTAATGCATACGGTGACATCACGTCCTTTTTCAAAATTTAGTGGATCCAGGCTCCTAGATTCTGTTGATGACCGTTTCGAGCAGATATTGTGAGCTTTTAACGTCCTTGCAAAGATGACTTTTCTTGATTATTACACATTTTATATTGACCTTTTCTGTTTTCCTCCTATATTCATAGAAATATTTTGGACTTAGAGAGTTGTTGAACGATGCTTGTAGATCCTATTGTATTGTTTCAAGCTCCGATTTGATTCAATTTTATAAAATCCTCTTTTTATGTCTGTTGGTAAGCAGTTATGGCCACAAACACTAAATATAATGAGTAGCTTTCATGGGCGTTGAATATATAGTTAAGGGTAGGGATACTGTTATGTTTATGTCTATTTGTATGATTGGAAGATTAATAGGTTATTATTTTGTTTTCTAAGGAAAACCTTGTCAGCAAATCTAAGGGATGTGTCTCCATATTCATGGATGGCATTTGTAATAACCATGTTAGTGTAAACTAGTGTGCCGAACCCAAGGAATTTGAACCAGGTACCTATTGGCGCAAAACTAACGAAATGCCCAATACAATTGGCAACAACCCATTGGATGAACCCCTTAGACTTGAAGATTATTAGGTTATACAACAAAGAGGCAAATAAATAGAAAGTGCAAAACACTTCGATAAAACCTTACCTCTATGTGAAACAATCAGAGAATAAAAATCATGTTTGCAAGTTGAAGAAGGCCTTGTATGGTATTAAATAGGCCCCCAGAGCATGGTATTCCGGACTGAACAGATACTTACAACAACAAGGGTTTAGAAAAAGAGAATGTAGACAACAACCTCTACATCAAGGTAAATCAAGATAGTATTTTGTTAATTGAAGCTTATGTTGATGATATTATCTTTGGTAGTGATGATGACAGGACGAGCCAATAATTTGCAAAATATATGCATGATGAGTTTGAAATGTCATGACTTGGAGAATTATCTTTCTTTTTGGGTCTTCAGATATGTCAAAGCAATCAATGCATTTTTATCTCTCAAACCAAGTATATCAGAAAAATGTTAAAGAGGTTCGGAATGGAAGACTACAAACCAATTAACACTCCTATGCAAACTAGTTGCAAGCTAAGTAAATATGATGATTCAAAAGCTAGATTAGAGGCAGTATAGGTCAATGGTTGACAACTTACTTTATTTGACAACTTCTAGATTAGATGTGATGCAAGCAGTTGGACAGGTAGCACAATTTTAAACAACACCAAATGAATCACATGTTTTGACAGTTAAGAGGATATTTAGATATTTCAATGGTACATAAGAGTTTGGATTATGATATCCAAAAGGAAATGATCTATCACTTATTGCCTACACAAATGCAGATTGGACATGTTGCATTGATGACTAAATAAGTACAAGTGGAACAACTTTCTACTTGCGTGAGTGTTTGGTATCTTGGCTAAGCAAAACACAATCATCAATATCATTGTCTACAACCGAAACATAGTATATTGCAACAACATGTTGTACACAGGTCCTATGGATGAAACAAACACTAAAAGATATACAAGTTGAGTATGATGAGTCCATCCCGATATATTGTGATAACGCACACCATCAATATCTCAAAGAATCCAGTAATGCACTCCAAGACGAAACACATTTCGATCAAGTTTAATGTTTTACGGGAACGGGTTGCAGAGAAGAACATTCAAGTTGAGTATGTTGGGACCAAATAACAAATTCTTTACAAAACCGCTTTCAAGGGAAGCTTTTGAGTATCTTCGCCAGAAACTCGGAATAGTTTATTCCCCACAATGAATTTTGAATGCTATTCTTATATGTCATAGATTTACACGAGGAAGCACCATGAAGAGGACATAGGAAAGTTTAGATAGGGGAAACAACCTCAAGGAGAGTTCAGTTAGGGGGAGCAACCCCAACGAGAAGTTACCTTTGCCATTGCTATCAAAGGGGGAGAGATTCATCAGATGTATGGAGAGAAAGTACAGAGGGATTCCAAGGGGAGCGATGGTCACATGGGGAGCATGAGCCATGACTTCAATATTGCATCAGAGTGTTGCCATCAATGCCAAAGGGGGATATTGTTGATTAATTGAGTTGGTTGTCATTAATGTCAACCCTTAAAGAGAGTTCGATAACAAATTCTAGTAGCCCCATAAGTGTGGATAAGAGACCCATGTTTGTTTGAGGAATTATGTAATGAAGATCAATGCAATTGCATGAAAGACTATCATAGATGAATAGTACATGTGCCGTTTTAGATGATATGTGCTATGTCACGTAGTTCTTCATGGTTGAGGAGATATGGCTTAGTGAAGTTGGAGAACCCTCATGAGTTATCTAGAAGCCCCTAGAAGGTCAAAGAGATCAATTATTCTAGAAGCTCCTAGAAGAAGTTTACTAGTCAAAGTGGTTGTAACTAGGAGTTAATCATGACTAAATTTGTTGCAATAAGAAAATAATTAAAAATAAATTAGTTGCAACAAGAAGTGAGTTTTCTATTTATGATAAAGTGGTTTCAAATGGGTAAAGTAGTTAAAAGTGGGTTAGCCCTAAAAGAATGAAGTTGGATAAAACAATTAGAAGATAACCCCTAAAGGAATCTACTTGGAGAGTATAAATAAGAGAGCAATGGTCTCTCATTAACACCTAATTTGAGCACATTGAATATCTCTTTGGTGAATTTTTATAGACATGTATAGTGATAAATCTATAGCAGTGAGTTTGAAGCAACAACGAGAGAAGTTGTAGGAGTCGAAGGGTTGAGACCGTGGGCATTGAGCTAGGGTTTTACTGAAGACATTCGCAGGTTGTAGTACTAGAAGGGCGCGAATATCCGCGGGCCACAATGGGACAAAGTGCGGATACCTGCGAGTTTACTGAAGACAAAGCGCGAATATGTTACCAAAGCTGAAAGGAAGATCAACTCTATCATCAGTGATAATTTGCAGGGCTGAGAAGTGGCTACATGAAGGTCTAACAATGGGAAGGTACAACAGAGCTATCTACAGTAACAAAATGTATGTTATATGCTTATCTTAAGTAGATCTTTGGTGAATGCTTGGGGTATAGCTATGGGAGATTGAGCTCTTGTTCTTGATGGACTATTGGTTGTATGGTATATTCTATATCAGACAGATCTACAGGGACACATTGCTACTATATTGGTTGTTTGTTGTTGGGATACTTCATTGGGCATCTTGTTAAGACACATTCTATGTTATTTGGAGTATGGTTGAGACAGTGTTATCAGTACATGCTCATTTTGCACAACAATGAGGGTTTGATGTATGGTTAATGTAAGGGTTTCCTATATCACACAAGATCAATGAGACATATGTATGAACCTAGGACATAGTTGTGTTATATCTACTTGGATATTGGATGAGTATTCTTTTTTATCAGATCAACCAGTTTGTGAGCATATACAAAGAGATCAGACAATGACTGAGATTGAGACAATGACATAGACAGAGCGACATAGAGAGTGTTAGTGAACTAGAAGATTTATGTGCTAGTTTGTGAGTTGCAGCAAACAGAGGCGCAAACATCCATGACTTGGAGTACATCACAGACATCTGCATGTTGCAGAATAGACAGGTCACAGATATGTAGGAAAGTTTTGAAGAAGTTTGGTATAGGTTGGGACATGCTTTCAGTGACAGTTATGAAAGTGACAGAGTTGATTCGATGACGACGACAGGTTGCCTACATTTGACATTTATATTTCAGGGCGGTTTGGATGGGGCAAAGAAAGGTGGTTTAGCCACCTTTCAGTTGTAGCCAAAAAACATAGGGGGTTGTAGCTTCCTTTTGGTTGTAGCTAGAGAATTGGGGAGTTGGAGCTTCTCTCAGGTTGTAGCCTAAGAATCTAGGGGGTTGGAGCCTCTTTCCAGTTGCAGCTGGAGAACAAAGGAATTTGGTGCTTCCAATGACTGTACCTTTTAAAGACATAGAATGAAAAACATTATGTGGTTTTCTCCCGCATTGGGTTTCCACGTAAAAATATTGGTGTACTATGTATGTGTATGATTGTTCATAGTTCATGGTTTATTTATTCAACACTTGTTGAATGATATTGGTAAATTGATCATAAATATATATTGTGATTAAAAAGGATTAAAAAGTACTATTACTGATTCACCCCCCCCGCCCTCTCAGTAATCCAACATATAGTATTACTCACCTCACTCAGTTACATATAGTGTTTACAATAACTATTGGTGAAAATCATACACATTATAACATCTTAGACTCGTCCTTCATATTTGAAGGATAAATTTAAGAGTGGAGAATATTTTGTGGAAGGGAAAGAAAGAGAGAAATATTAAAGTCATCATTATTATGAAACCCACACATAATATGATACAATATATAATGAGTATGAATACATTGGGAATTAAAACTACAAAAATAAAACTTAGGTGTGGAGGATAACACTCCATCCCGTAACCACTCAAGCTAGACCCAATGCAGACCCAATTAACCTTTAATATTCAATATATGTTATCATTAGATGTTATATTTAAGTGAGATCCATATTCTAGTAAAAAGAATAATAAGGTAGGAGGAACTTTTACATATTATGATAATACATGTATATCAATAAGTCAATTATATGTACTTATGATAAATATTCACATGTTTACTCATCTAAATCATTTTATTTTTATGACTATCTTGTAAATGACTTATTAAGTTATTATGACTACGTTGTAAGTAAGTTATAACAGCTAAATGAAATCATCATGCATATAACAAAATTTCCACAAGTTCCAAGGGTTAACTCAATTAGTTGGGACCATTCCCCAAAGGCACATTGCCAATGAAGAGACCACGTGAAGTAACAAGGGATTAAAATGGGAGTCAATTCACCTTGCATCCAAAAATAAAATGTACATAAACAAATTATAAGATATACACAAAATACCTGAAGTGTAATAAAGTATTCAATTATTGACTTATGTCATAACTATTTGTAACACTTCAAAAAAATCCAACTAATATGGTCAATTTATTCATAGTTATACAAAGTTATTATAAAAAGTAGTGAAAAAAGATAATCTCTAAAGAAATCTCAAGATAACATTTCCATGAGGGGAAGACGAATATTGTATACACATAGAAGAAATAACATTATTTTCTATATATACATTTATTTTATATGCAATTATGATTCATAATTAACTCTAAGAAAAACATTAAAACAATTAGATACATGCTGGAATTTTATATTGCAATCATACTATATTAAATGGTAATATAATAAGAGTAATTACACCGAAGGTGTTCTTTAAGGAGAGGTTCCTCTAGAGGCCTTCATCATCTGTCCAAAACCTATAAGAACTTGCCATCTCTTCATGAGCGATCAACCACTATTCTATTTCCATGTGTCTTCTCCTTCGTTGACTCCAAACTGTGATTGTTCAATAAGCTGTTGCTTCTACATTTCTTCTTCATCCTGATTTGCCCTTTGCTTCAACTCTCTCTCAGATGAACTGAAAAACAACTCTGGGGTTCATGGTGGTTGTGGAAATATTATGTGAGTTGTGCCAGTCAATACACAAGGCACTATAGTGGGATTCTACAGATAGACTTGCCCAAGTGCAGAGAAACTTGTGTAGATGAGGGTACATAGAAAATTCAGCGTCGATAATACCATTGTGCATACACTTCTTTGAATTCATTTTCACAATTGCTTCGTGAGAGTAAGAATAAATAAATTAAGTAGATGTTGTTCCTTCCTACCTAGTAAACAATTTGTTTCAACCATGATATATATTCAATTATTCACAATAGGCTCTTTTTCATGATTTTGTTATGTTCTTTTGAATTTGTTTCAGGGGCGTGACACATCCCTACTGGTAGATCCCACTCCTAGAAACCAAACAGAGAAGGAGGCAAGACCCAATGAAACTATGAGAGGATTTGATTTCATTGACAAGATGAAGAAGGTCTCGGAAACCATATGTCCCAACACAGTATCATGTGCTGACATTATTGCTCTGGCTACAAGAGATGTTGTGGCCCTGGTAATTACATTTAGTCTCACAATCGAATCTTGTTAAGAACCTTCAGAAATGTAGTAACATTTCTCACTTGATATCATTTGTGAAGGATTTTTAATTTATGGAAAAATAACAATGAGGTATTTTTAATATGATTGTATTGGTGATTAGTTGATATGGTGTGTTATGTGCATGCCAATGGGCCACGTTATAATGTTCCAACTGGAAGAAGAGATGGTACATAGTCCAAAGTTGATGATGTGAATAAACTTCTCAATCACAATGACAATGCCACACAATCCTCTTCAGAGTCTACTTCCAAGGGTCTCTCTGTTTTAGATCTGGTTACCTTATTAGGTTTGACTCCTCCCCACAAAAACAAATTACATTGAATGCTATTTCTTTTATTCTTTTCACATAAATCAAGTGTACTATTTATTCATGATGGTGATATTGATAATTGATGCAGGTGCACACATCATACGCATTACACATTGCAATTTATTCAATGACAGGATGTACAACTTCTTGTAAACGGCCAGGCAAGAGCCAACCATGGATCCAACCTCTGTAACCAAGTTGAAGACCACGTGCCCAGATCCTGCTTTTGGAAGCTTTGCTATCCCCTAATAAATATAAATTAGGGAACCTCTATTTTCGATAACAATTTTTTCAAGCAGATTGTGGCATGGAGAGGTATCTTGCAAATTGATCAACATCTATTCGAGGATGCAACCACCACTATCTTTGTGAGGAGCTACATAGGATCCTCACCAAACCCTTCTCTAAATTTCAGCCAACAGTTCGCTCAGTCCATTGTTAATATGGGGAACTTTGGGGTGTTCACTGGTAATCAAGGAACTATTAGGAAAAATTCTAGATTTTTCAATACCCGACAGATGCATTTTGTCACCATTAATTAGTTATTTGTCACATTTTCCTAGGAATATTGATGCCCTGCAAGCTAATTCAGAATGTTATATGATAAAAAATGGATGTTGGGTTGGGTCTAGTTTCTTATATGTATTAAAAAAATGGAATTCAATTGAATTGAACGGGGAAGTTCCACTCTTTTACATCAATTTTCTCAATGCCATAGAAGGGTAGTAGAACTTCTAATCGATTGTTCCAAATAGAAACTAAATATGGCTAACGTTTTTTTTTTTATCTGAGGAAAATGTACTCACATAAAACCCTCTGAATACTTCCCCATGTTCCATGGATGGTAAGCATGGTAAATTTCTGACCCTGATTATAGGGCCTCGCCCTGGGAGAATCAAGAGAGTCAAACCTGTGACCAATAACAAGCATGAAAAACTCACGTCTGGCTCTATACCAACTGAGCTAACCCTCAGGGCTAAATATGGCTAACATCTTTTAAAATAATAATAATAATAAACACTCACAGTGTTATGTATATCTGTCTATATATTTGACGATACATCCTATTAAGGCAATGTATGCTTACATGGTAGTATATTTGATGACAAATTTGTATTCTAGCGTCATAGATACATTTGTTTCCATCTTTTATGGTGGAATCAGAGTTGAATGCAAGAAATTTGAACTTTGTCTCATCGTGCTCCCAATTCTGATAACAAAGGGAGAGAAAGTGTTGGAGGAATCACCCAAAACTAGCTTTATCTTCATACTGAAGTGCCCATGGCAATGGTAACTGCATGGCAGGTGACAAGGGGGTTGGTGAGAAGAACGATGGTGACGACAACTGCATGTCAGACGACAGATGGTTGCAGGGATAGATGGTTATAAAATAGGTGGTAACGTTGACCAGGTTCATATGAAATGTAATTAATTTACCATTGACACGAAATATGGTGCTTTGTCCCACCTCCTCACACACTGCCTTGAATCGTAAAAAATAATATTACAAGTAATCTGATTCCTTTGCGACCACTTTCCAGACTATCTTCACAATATCAGATGGCGCTATCTCCATAATCTTTGCAGACTTCTTCATGATCAATTAATCACTTTTTCTTTAGAGTTGTAGATCACGCAAAAATGAGTGCAATGCAGAGAATAGGGAACATGAATGCAGAGTTCTCATTCAATCAACTCCGAACAGATAGATGGAGTGAACGAGGTACATATGTAGTTGTAGGCAAAGTAGGGCAGGAATTGTTTTATTTTTTCCAATTAATTGAAAGTGGGTAAAGGTGAGAGACATAGTAAGGAAAAGGCATGCGTAAAGAGGAAATTACAAAAAGTGTTATACAAACTGGTTAACAAGACCATGCAGCCTAAATCATATCTCAATTTATGTGTGCTCTCCACTTTAACTATTCATTTGTATCGAGTGATCTTGGTTGAAAAACATGAAGATATTTAGTGTGTTAATTTTCATGTATGTCATTGTTGACGTTTGAATCTGTTAGGACCGAAACAACAACCTCACGGGGATATGAATCCTCCTGTGTTTTTAGAGAGGTGGTACTCCTTTTTTTCTTATGATCTTCGTTGAAATTTCAAATCAAGAATAATATAGGACTATGTCAAATAACATGAGTCCAAATCTTCAATGCTCAAGAAAATTCAAATGCTAAAAAATAAATATATGTATATAAAGAAAGTTAGTTCCTGAGAAGTGGACCAGGAACTTCAAACATTACACATGGCAGAAAATAAAAATGAAAATATACTCACATCCATCATAGTTTAATAAAGATATGATCACATTCAATATAAAAAGAAATGGTCTATCACACGAGAGAACTTTGACAGAGTCTTACTTATAAAGATCAAAAAAATATTTTGATAGATAGACTTTAAATATTTTATATTGAAAACTTAGAATTATAAAATATAGTAAAAATCAATTCCAAATTAGTTCTCTGGGATTTCTCAAAATGGTAATGTCTGTTACAATGCTTGAAATTAAATGCGTGTGTCCATAAAGGACTAGGATTGGGGCTCTCGTAGACCATAAATAAATATTTACAAGAAATATTTTGAAGAATGAAGGGGCAGACTGGAATGCGAGCAACGAGCAGTAGGATCTGGAAAGAAGACAAGAAGAAGTTATCATAATTCGGTTATGTTTTTCTAATGAAAGAATAAGTACCACTTGATGAAAATATGATAAATAAGTCAATTGGGTTTTAGCTTGGATGGTTGTGAGGAATGATTGTTATCCTCCCCACCCAGGTTCAATTCCCGTGAATGACATGTTAAACTCATAATGAGTATGTTGTAATGGCTTCGAGCCTATATGTATTGGAAAGTTGCCCTTGATTCAATTGGATAGCAAGGCAACTGCTTTTTCGGGGAAAAAAAAAGAAAATCTGATAAAGATAGAAATATGTGATTCAATGTAGACTTACTATGATGGACTCTCTCACTCTACTTGCTTGTTGTTGTGCCTTTTATACTTTTGCTCGCTGCAGTTACGTGTATGGTTGTAACTGCTTTCGTTGGTGTTTTAGAAATCTTGGCAATAGACTTTTTTAACCACTCTTCAATATAACCCCTTAACGGAGCAACAATCACTTCTTGTTTCACATTGATATTAAACAATTCGTCCTCGATCTCTCTGTAGTCGATAGATAAATTTTGCAACTTATTTTCAATATCTTCCTTTTTATTAGTATATTCAACAAGCTAGTTGTCAATGTCATCATATGTGAACTCAACTATGCTATCAATTTTTTCAACCAAAGTTTTCTTTAGGCCTTCAATTTGTTCTTCAAACTATTGTCGAGTCATGAGCATTGAACTTTATATTAACTTTGGGTCTGAAACTTCAATGGTGCTACCAGAAATATCCAGGCCAACAATCTTTGAATATGCTTTTGTCCTTTTTCGTGACACATCATTTAATTGACTCAATAATCCCCTTAATGTATTAACTCTTTCGATCCAGCATGCCTTTAATTGCTTCACATGACTTTGGGAGGGAAAATCTTTCTGTTTTCTTCTTTGGTCTGTCATCGTCGAGACCTTTGCTACGAACATTGCAACTCCATCTGTGCAAAAGCCTTCATCATTTTTTAAATTTGCATTCAAATATTCTTTAGTATTCTAGATTCTAAGTCCGAGAGAGGCAAAGATTTTTTCCAAGTCCCATAATTATAAAATTAATGACATTCTTTTCTTTATATTTTCCTCGAAAAAATGTCGAGTGGCTGCAATCAAACTTGAAATTCGTTTTAAATCTTAAATTTGACTCTGGAGTTTCTTGAAGACTTCTGTCAGGCCAAATCATGGCAACCGTGGTAGCCAAAATAGGTGGAGTCATGAGGGTTGTTTCCAATTCCTTGACTCGTTCCTTTAGCCGAACATTTTCTTCTTCCATATTAGATATTGAGAAATCCAACGCATCTCCAGTGACCTTGTGAATTGAAGACAATTTTGATGGTAACATGTTTTGGGTGTCAATGGTAGACCATGATTTTCCCCTCTTTCTCTTTGAGGTCCTTTCAAAAACCATTTTCTTTGAATCTTTTTCAAATGAGGTGCACTGTACAACAAAGGTTTCTTCCTCAGAAAATATTTCATCCTGGACAACTAATGCAGCATACTGTTTATTTTATTGGGTGTGTTCTTCATCATCTAGAAACTAGATATTTTCGATATCCACATCCAAGTCCATATTATCAAGCAAAATGTCATCTTCAACATGTACATTTTGTTTTTCTTCCTCTTGTTGAGAATTGACCCTTTTCCGTTTGGCTTGTAATTTATGAGGGTTTTCTAGACTCCCTTGAGGAGGATTCCTTTCTTCATTATCACTGGAATTGTTACTTGGGGTTTTTCTTGGTTGGGCCATTGTAGACCGATGGTTCACATTAGAAAAAATACTTCTATGAGAAACAACAGGTGACTGAGCATTTATTTCATTTGAGGGTTTCCCTCTTTGCTTGTGACCTTTGGTAGTACTCACGATGGTTTCTATGTCGCCATTAACACCCTGGACAGGGGGGTCATGACTGTCACCCTCTTATTCTCCAAATATGAGCGTATTGATCATTGTGGGGCTGAGTCCCACTGCTACCATATAATTATAAAAAAAGGTTGTTAGGGTCAAACCCTTTGAGCTCTTCTACAAACTTCAAATTAAATTGGTTAAAGTAAGAGGCATATTCATCATTTTTGGGAATTGCTCTTAAGATAATTTCACCCACTTTCCAAGGCAGGGGAATGAATTGTTTTTTCCTTTTCTCATAGAAAGAATGAAACCAAAACTTATACTACCTCACCAATTCTATGATAAATAATTTGTCAGGCACATAATTGAGGAGGTATATAGGCTTTTCATGAGAACAAAAAATCCTAATGATGTTGTAGTTATCCATTTTCTCATAATTCCCTTTTTATCCAGAAAGCTTGATGCTTCCAATGAAAGCCTGGAAGTATCTTCCCCAAAAAGTGATTTCTTAAATTCAGAGACAAAATAATTATAAACTTCATAAAAACAATGGACAACTTTCTGCCTCTAGAGAGCTTGATAGTACATAGTCACAGGGTCAATCTTTGAATTTACCTTTTTTCCAACATTCAGACCTTTAAAAACATGACAATTTGTGATAGCAAATACCAGATACAATGCCATATAAAACTTTTTCTCGCTTTTGAAATTCATCAATTGTGCATAAATTTCATTCGATATGATCTTTTCCCAATAAAAAACAACATCCTCATGGACTGTAAAATATAAAATATACAAGGCCAGTCGGGGAATAGTTGTTGTAGAATCCTGACTTGTAACTCAAGTAAACAACCAAGAAATTTATCGATAAGGGTCCTTTAAAGAATTAACCTGGATTCTGGATAGGTCTTCCAACATCACAACGAGGTCTTGTAAATATTCCTGCAAGAGCTCGATTGCATTATTTTTTCCTCTAAGAAAATTTATGGCATCTTCTCCTTTGTATGTTAGGTTTGGTTCTGGTAGCTTTAACATTTTCTTGAAGACTGAAGGTGCCAATGAAACAAGAGATTCGTTTTGTAGAGGAATGGTTCTTTTATTCTAGAAAAAATTGTCAATGCACCAGGTGACAATATCTTTGCATTTGAAAACCTCTGGGACATAACCAACGAGAGCTATTCCTGATGTCCAGGATTTGTTACTATTTCTGTTTGGAATCGTTGAATAAACCAATATTCCCTTGATAAATGATAATTGGGATCCTCTTTGGCGAGTAGATTTAAGGTATACCCGTAGAAATGTTGTCTTCTTTCGACGATCTTCAATAGGTTGACAAACTTCTCCATAATGCTGCTCAAAATAGTAAAATAATATTTTACGTTAGATATTTGATTGATAACATTAACCTGAAATAAATGAGATTTGCCTTGATAGAAACATCATTAATAACGATCTTTTCATAATTTAATTTAGCAATTGATTTCGTAGAATTAACATTTAATTTGACTCGAGAAATATGAAGAGGAATGACACATCACAACGGGGTGGCGAAGTGGGAAATTTCAAATGAGAATATGAGTTTGCGAGTCTGTCGTGATAGAAAACATGGCTAAGTATGGATGCTTGTCAGACAGACTTGTGAGGATGAGAGATACAAAGAAATGAAAATATGAGTTCGCGAAATGAAGAATAGATTAAGTGTTGGGAAGAGTTCAAGAGAGAGAAGTGATATGTTGTGAGTCCGCGAGTCCGCCAACCTACGAATGAAAAATAAGCTAAGTATGGAAAGGGTATAAGTCACAGGGGTAAGATATGTCAATGAAAATCAATGAAAGGGAAACATACTTAGGGAAGATAGGGAAAATACAAGTGCGGAATAATAAAAAGAGGAAGAAGTTACAAGGTTCAACAATCACTTTCAATTTTTCTTGAAGAGATTACATAGGTAAATTGAAAGATTTGAGTAACCTCCATGTTGTCATTATCAATTATTCATGGTGTAAGAATTTTCATAAAATTTATTATTGATGTTGTATATATATATATTTATTTATTTTATGTCTGGAGGAATCAACAACTAGTTTGGCACGTGCTCGTGTTACACGTGGCTGTGTTATCCAACTGCTACCACTATAACCTCCAGGTGTGCCCACGAGGCCCCATACGCGGCACACATTGTAAGTCGGGGGGAATTGAACTCGAAACCTCATGGAACTTCATTTTCACGGCACTTGCTAATTGAGCTGCCCCCCGGGGGCATTGCTAGTTATACTTATTATTTTGGTTTCATCGACGAATTTCAATTTTAATTGTTATTGTGATAGAGGGGAAATTAGCTTGTTTGTTGTTGTTTTGGAAGCCTTCACCTATCCAAAGGAATGATATAATGTACAATTTGAAGGAAATGACTTCATAATGATATCTCCTTTAATGAATGTGTTACAAAACTTTTATCAACACATTTTCATTTCTTTTGATCAATGCGTACTTCTTTGAACTTCATCCAATCGTCACATACAAGTTTATATAATTCTAGCATAAAATACGAATAATTTTTTTTTCATTTTCTCTTCAATTTTGATAGATCGTGAAAGTAAATCATAATAATAATAATAATATAAGTAACTTTTTTTTAATACATTTTTATTTAACGTTATTAATTGTACTTTATCGTATACATTTTAAATAAATAAATAAAGATAGAAAAACTAATTTAAGAGATTATATATATTATATCAAATAAAATTTCTCTTCCATCTCTCATTGGAAAAGTTGCGGTCACATATATGCAATTATTGTAGGTTGGTATGTAGCCTTGGACAATTCAAACTTGGAGTTACAAGATTGCTAAAAATATTTTGTGAGATATGGGATCAAGATAGACCTTGTGAAGTAATCGTTTTCCATCCAAAACCAAAATACCATGGTCTTTAACCAATGTAACCACCCCAATTCACTTCGGTGTTTCTGTTCCCCTGCTTGGGGGGTATGCTAGGATCATACCGTGGTAAGAGATGATACGATTATTTTATTAACTTTTATAGAGTTATAATAATACAATGTATGTAATTGGTTATTTGAGGTGTAGGAATATGTGTGTGTGTGTGTGTGTGTGTAATTCATAAGACATGTATTATCCACTTAGTACATAGAATGTGATATGAACTAAATATATTTAGTTCATGGTGTAGGTCTTATATTGTGGTAAATTATGATATGGAATTTTGTAAAATGTGTACTTAGTAGTCTTTTTTTAACACAAATAAGTTACAAACTTATAAGGGGAAATCTTATAGACATATTGGATGTAATTTGAAAGTTGGAGACATTCAACTTGTTAATATGGGTCATTTAGTAACTAATACCATTTACTATTTTTTCGAAATATAAATAGCTTGTTAACATTATGTTATTATTGGTTTTATTAGATCATATACTATTTTTTTTATATTGGTTATTTTATTAACTTTATGACGATTAAAAATATTATTTTGAGATTTTTATAAAAGATAAGAGATTTGAGCATTTTAGAAATGTATTTAATTTGTCATAATATATTTTTGATGCAAATGACGTTAAGGTTGTTAAGGACATCAAAGATTCGAGGGGAGAATGTCACCACCAATTTTCCCATATATTAAATAAGATAAAATATTGAAAAGTAATAAATAATTTAAAAATTAAAAATAATTTGATCTAGGTGGACATCGGTGGCCACCCACCTATTCCACTAGCTCGCAATACAATTTCCATCTCGGTAGTTTTTCTACGTTTTTTTTTCCAGGTCCTAAACTTCCAAGGTCGTTTTGAGGCCCTAAACACCATTTTTGTTGTCCCAGAAGCACCCAGTTATCAACCAAAGACCTTGATTTAGGTCATCAAGAATGCGTACTTCTCGACTAGACCTTTCCAACAAGGTATCAAGCGCCCAAAACATAGATCGTATGTAAAAGTTACACCCTTCAGAAGTTGGTGTATCAACTACTATTAGAAAAACATGATCACAAAGCAATAAAATAAAACAAATGCGGAAATAAAACACAAAAGATACATAATACAATAGAGACATGGATATACGTGGTTCACCTGGTGTGGGATACTTTCATTAGAGAAATTTTCAGGTCCTTCCTTTATTATTATCCAGCAAATGAAGGGATACAACCTATAGCATACCGGTTGTAACTTCCTCTTCTTTCTCTCACAATCTCCTCTCTTAGAATACAATATTCACTCACTTACATAGCCGCAATACAATTCCCTCATAAAATAGGGTTGTCGTCTAGGGAAAAAAACCCTAACATAACTTCTACTATCAGATCTGTGACCTTATAATGAACAGTCCAAATTTACTACGAAATTGCAATATTTTACAAGGCATTTTTCCCAAAAATTTATCTTCGTGGGCGTTGCCCTCGAACCTTCGCTAGGGGGGGCTCCAAATTTTTTCCTCACCCCCCTGGCTCCCCCTGGTGGGAGATGTGGGGAGGAAATCCCCCCCACACCCCTCCATCGGGTAATGGGGTCCAAACGTGGCTGAAACAAGACCTCTAAATCAAGAAGATAATCAGGCTCCACAACCAACAATCTCCCACTTGGATACTAATCACAACAAATACAATGTTGTTGTACATGTTGGACTATGATCCACCTTAGACCTGGAAAATTTCTCATCTTTGCCTTCATGCTTGAAGCCCAAATGAAATTGAGCAGGAACATAGTTTCTCCCTGGTTACTACCTTTGTTAACATGCCTGCAATATTATGGCTAGTATGTATCTTTTCCAACTTCAATTTTCCATCTTCCCAAATGGATCATGTGAAATGGTCCCTGAGCTGTATACGCTTAGTATTAGAATGGAAGGTTGAGTTCTTTGCAAGATGAATGACACTCTGGTTGTCATATTACAATTTGGTATTCTCCTGCTTCTTTCCCAATTCCTCCATAAACCTTTGTAACCAAATCATCTCTTTACTAGCCTTTGTAGCAACTACATACTTTTATTCCATTGTTGAAAGTGCAACAATATTTTGCAGTTTCGAAATCCAACTTATTGTTATTCCACCTACTGTAAAAACATACCATGTGGTGCTTCTCCTACTATCTTTATCACCTTCCATATCTGAATCAACATATCCCTGAAGAACAATGTGTGAACCTACAAAACATAATCCATGAGTAGCAGTACCTCTCAAATACCTGAGAATCCATTTTACTGCCCCCCAATGTTCTTTACCTGGATTGTTCATATACCTGCTCACAACTCCCACTGCATGTGCAATATCTGGTCTTGTGCACACCATAACATATATTAAATTGCCAACTGTTGATGAATAAGGGACCTTGGACATATATTCTATCTGCTCCTGTGTCTTGGGACACATTTCCTTGGTCAATTTGAAATGTTTGTCCAAAGGTGTACTAACTAGTTTTTCATTCTTCATTCTAAACCTCTCCAACACCTTCTCTATGTACTCACCTTGAGACAATATCAATTTGTGATTTTTCCTATCTCTTGTTATTCTTCTACTGAGGATTTTCTTTGCAGCACCCAAATCCTTCATAGTAAATGAATTAACTAATTTCTTTTTGCGCACATTTATATCCTGCATGTTAGACCTTGCAACAAGCATGTCATTTACATACAATAGCAAGATAGTATAGCTTCCATTTTCTAGTCTCTTAAAATAAACATAGTGATCAAAATAACATCTAATATAATTGTTTTCTATTATAAACTTGTCAAACTTCAAATACAACTACCTTGGAGATTGTTTTAGGCCATACAAGTTCTTCTTCAACTTGCATACCAAATTTTCCTTCCCTTTGACATCATACCTCTGTGGTTGTTGCATATAAATCTCTTCCTCCAAATTCCCATGAGAAAAATTGTTTTTACATCTAATTGTTCAATATGCAAATTTTTTACTGCCACGAGACTTAAAATAGTCCTAATTGAAGTCATTTTAACAATAAGAGAAAATATTTCATCAAAATCTATACCTTTCTTTTGTGCAAACCCCTTTACAACAAGTCTAGCCTTGTACAACTTTTTGCCTCCATATTCTTCCTTCAACATGTAAACCCATTTAATATGCAATGTTCTTTTTCCTACAAGAAACTGAACCAAGTCCCAAGTCTGGTTATTCGCCAAGGAATCCATTTCCTCTTTCACACCTTTCTCCCACTTCTTTTTAGTGTCTACCTGCATTGTCTCTTCATAACTTTTTGGATCACCAGAGTTAGTCAACGATAAATAATAGAATGAAAGAGAGTATAGTTCAGGGGGTCTACTTAACCTGATAGATATTCTAACAACACTTGTAGGAGTTTGAGGTCCTTGTTGCTCCTGTTGTTGTACATTTTAATTTTATGGTACCTTTAGAATTTCATTTTCTTTGATTTCATCAAGCATTGTGTATTTTGTGTTTTCCTTTTCTTCTTTCTTTCCCCGCAACTGATTTTTGTACATGAACTTTTCATTGAATACCGCATCTTTACTCCTAATGATTTTATGACTTTCATAATCCCATAAGCGATAACCAAAATCATTAACATTGTATCCAATAAAGGTACACTTCTTGGATTTTGCCTCAAGATTTGTTATATTTTCTTTATCAATATGGACAAATGCTTCTCAATCGAAAGTCTTAAAAAATGAGTAGTTTTCCTTTTTAGTTGTCCATGCCTCCTCTGGAATGCCACCATCCAAGGAGGTTCAAGGCCCTATGTTTATTAAGTAAAAATCAACATCTACAACATTTAATTAGAATTGTAAGGGCAACCTAGCATGCAATCTCATTCTCCTTGCACGTTCCATGATTGTTCTGTTCATCCTTTCTAACACACCATTTTCTTGTGGTGTTCCTAGAACTGTCTTCTCTCTATGAATGCCATGGTATGAATAGTAATTTCATCAAAATCCTTGCTACAGTATTCACCTCCATTGTCTGATCTGAGACACTTCGACCTTTTTCCTGCCTCATTCTCAACCAAAGCTTTCAATTTCTTAAAAGTGCCAAAAATATCATATTTTTGTCAAATGCAATAAACCCAAGTTTTTCTAGTTTCATCATCAATAAAAGTAACATAATAATGAGAGTGATCAATAGATGATACCTTAGTTGGTCCCCATACATCTGTATGCACAAGCTCTAACTTTTCAATCTTCTTTTCCTTTCCAACCCTGAGAAATTTGACTCTCTTATGTTTTCCATAAACACAGTGTTCACAAAAATCCAAATTAACTTGTTTAAGATCTGGCAACAAATTCCTTTTGTGAAGTATCCACATCCCCTTCTCACTCATGTGTCCAAGCCTACGATGCCACAGTGTTGTATCCACACCTGTAGAAGCTAAAGAGATTGAAGAGTCAGGATTATTAGTACATAAATAAAATGTACCTACCTTCTCTCCTTTTGCCATTACCAGTAATCCTTTAGTGACCTTCCATGCCTTATCTGTAAATATAAATATACGACCTTCACTTGCCAACTGTTGTATTGAAATTAGATTTATTCTCACTTCTGGTATATGTCTCACCTCTTTCAATAACCATTGGTTTCCATTATTTTGTTTTATTTGTTCCTTACCCATTCCAACAATTTGACATGGTTCATCATCACCCAAATAAATCTGTCCAAAATCACCTTAAACATAATCTTTGAAATATTTCCTATGGGGTGTGGCGTGAAATGAAGCCCTTGAATCTACTACCCAAGATTCAATAATATTATCTAAAGAAGGAATCAAAGCATCTTGTAACACATCACATGTTACATTTTCTTCTTGATTTTTCTATTGTTGTCCATCTCTTTGTTTCTTTGGATCTTTGCAGTCTTTCTTCAAATGTCCTTTCTTCCCATAATTCCAACACTCTATCTTTCCTAGTATGGATTTGGATTTTCCCTTCCTAGAATTCTCATGGTTCCCTGAGCTCTTTCCTCTATCCTTTTGTCTTCTCATGTTCTCCATGGTCAACGCATTACTTGATGTCTCACCTGTGTTTTTCTGTCACATTTCCTCGCTAAGGATAACACCAACAACATCATCAAATTCCAGAGTGTTTGAACCAAAGAAAAAATTACTTACCACCATGACCAATTCGTTCTATCTTTTTGGCAATGAGCACAAGATTAGAAGAGCCCTAACCTCATCATTAAAGTCCACTTTTACAGAACTTAGCTGATTAGTAACCATATTAAATTTGTTTAAATGGTCGACAACAGACCCACCTTCTGAGATCTTCATATTAAATAATCACTTCATTAGAAATACTTTATTGGAGGCCGAGGGTTTTTCATATAGTTTAGCTAAATCCTTCATCAGATCCTATGTTGTCGTTTCTTTTGAAATATTGAAATTCACTGACGTTGCCAGACACAATTGTATCATTCCTAGTGCCTTTTTTTTCAAGAATCTCCCATTCTTTGTCCTTCATACTCATTGAATGCTTTATTTTTCTGCCCAATGGTAGGAAAAGATCCTTCTGATATAGATAGTATTCCATTTGCATCTTCCATAACTAGTAGTTTTGGCTGTTAAATTTCTCGACCTTAAACTTTTCTTCTTCCTCCATTGCTCCCACTTGAACCAGGAACCCTCTTGTCATGTGAGTTACCTTTCACTCTGATGCAAGTTGTTTGAAAAACAAGATCACAAAGAAATAAAATAAAACAAATGTGGAAATAAAACACAGAAGATATACAATCCAATAGAGACATATATATGCGTGGTTCACCCAGTGTGGGCTACGTCCACCAAAGAAATTTCCAGGTCCTTCCTTTATTATTATCCAACAAATGAAGGGATGCAACCCACAACATACCTGTTGTAACTTCCTCTTCTTTCTCTCACAGTCTCCTCCCTCGGAATAAAATATTCACTCACTTACACAGCCACAATACAATTCTCTCATAAAAGAGGATTTCCTTCTAAGGAAAAAAACCCTAACATAACTTTTACTGTCATATTTGTGACCTTATAATGAAAAATCCAGATTGACTATGAAACCCCCCCAAACCCCCCTAGCGAGACTCCCCAATAGGGGGAAATCCTCATTTATAATAGATAAGACCTTTATGTACAACTTGAGTGGGCCTAATGGTTAAGAATATGTGTTTCCTCCTAGGGAATCCTTCTATTTGTTCTGTAGTTTTCAAGTCACTTGGAGGTTTTAATAGACTATCAATTATTCAGAAGGAACCTTCTATCTGATCCAATTTACCACCTCTTCAAGTTGGGGCTACATTGGGATGGTTTGATGGAGAGACACACCCAACTGGTCAACAGAGTGGTGCAGGGGGGGTGATTAGGCTCTTTGATCAAACTGCTTATAAATGGACCTTTAATTGTGGTGCAGGCACAAATATTAGGGCATGATTATTGGGTGTCTGGGAAACTCTAACACTGGCTTCTCGACTGCATATTATAGACATCCATGTATTTGGAGACTCAAGAAAAATAATTGATTGGTTAATTATAGAGGGAATTTGCAAGTCTTTGCATTAGATTGTTTGAAGGACAAAATCAGAGACCTCATCAAAACTTACAGAGAAATCAACTTCTCTCATAGTTACCGAGAATTAAATAGGGAGGTAGACTTACTATCAAAGAAGGCACTCCAGCAGTAAGAAGAAAAAATCACCTATAACAAATGGGTAGAAGGAAATGAGGGTCCTACTATGTTTCTTAAACTAAATTAGATAAGCTTCGAAGTTAATATTTGGCCCTTTCTGGAATAGAAGTTACAATACTCCAGAGATAGTTTTTGATTCTTGTATGCCCTATTTTGTCGTTATAGTGTGGAAAGTGGATGGAAAAAAATTATTTCTTTCCATTTAAAACTGAATCACCCTCAACAACCTGCGTGCTGACTATCTTTTTGGAGTTACTTCAGATTCATCGGAAACAATAGTAGTTTTATGCATGATTTAAGGACTTTCCATATCTTTATAACACTATATTTTTGTACACAATTATATATCAATATAATAAATGATTTTTTTG
>ML817045.1:16535-55511 GCA_009831015.1 Picea engelmannii | reverse complement strand
TGTGCTATGCACTTGGTATATAGAGTGTGATATCAACTAAATATATTTAGAGTATATTGTAGATTTCATAGTGTATATTTAGTGTATATTGTAGATTTTATAGTGTGGTAAATTATGATATGGAATTTTGTAAAATGTGTATTTAGTATTTTTTTTAAAGATAAATAAGTTACTAACTTACAAGGGGAAATTTTATAGATGTTTTGTGTGTAATTTGGAAGTTGGATACATTCAACTTATTGATATGGGTCATCTAGTAACTAATATCATTTAATATTTTTTTGGAATATAAAATAGTTTGTTAACATTATGTTATTATTGGTTTTGATTAAATTATATACATTTTTTTTATATTGATTACTATATCAATTTTTATGATGATTAAAAATGTTGTTTTTTTTGCTTGTTTTCTTTTCTTGTTTTATTGTTCTGCTTTATTTCTCTTATCGCACATTGTATTTCCACATGTGCCTTACTGCACACTTTCGAGCTTTCTTTGTTTTCCTTTTCTTTCTTTGGCGCACCTCTTCAATACTTAGGTTTTTTCATGAATATTATTTCCACAATGCATGTCCCACACTTGTAAATTGATCAACATCTCTTCGAGGATGCAACCGCCACTAACTTTGTGAGGACCTATTTAGGATCCTCACTAAACCCTCCTTTAAATTTCAGCCAGCAATTTGCCCAGTCCATTGTTAACATGGGGAATTTGGGGGTGCTCACTGGTAATCAAGGAACCACCAGGAAAAATTGTAGAGTTTTCAAGACCTGGAAGATGCATTTTGTCACCATCAATTAGTTATTCATCGCGTTTTCTTGGCAATATTAATGCCCTGTAAGCTAATTCAAAATGTTATATGATAAAAATTGGATGTTGGGTCTACTTTCCTATATGTATTCAAAAAGGCTAGTAGAAATTCTAATCGGTTGTTCCAAATAGAAACTAAATATGACTAACGTCTTTTATTTTTTCGAGGAAAATGTACTCATAGAAAACTCTCTGAATACTTCCCCATGCTCATGGATGGTAAGCAAGGTAAATTATCAACCCCTATTACGGGGCCTCGCCCCGGGGGAATCAAGAGAGTTGAACTTGTGACCAATAACAAGCATGAAAAACTTATGTCTCGCTCTAGACCAATTGAGCTAACCCTCGGGGCTAAATATGGCTAACGTCTTTTAAAATAATATGGCTAAATATGGCTAACATAAATGTATATCTATGTGTATATTTGAGGATGGATCCTATTAAGGCAGTGTATGCTCACATGGTAGTATATCTGATGACAAATTTGTATTCTAGCGTTGAAACTACATCTGTTTCTAGATTTTATGGTGGAATTGGATTTGAATGCAAGAAATTTGAACTCTCTAATAACAAAGGGAAATATAGTGTTGGAGGAATCACCTGAAACTAGCTTTATCTGCATACTAAAGTGCCCATGACAATGGTAATTGCATGGTGGGTGACAAGGGGTTGGTGAGAAGAACGATGGTGGCGACAACTGCATAACAGACGACGGATGGTTGCAGGGATAGGTGGTAAGTTTGACCAGACTCATATGAAATGTAATTAATTTACCATTGACATAGAATATGGTGCTCTGCCCCACCTCCTCACAGACTGTCTTGAATCATAAAAAATAATATTACAAGTAACCTGATTTCTTGGTGACCGCATGCCACACCATCTTCACAATATGAGATGGCACTATCTCCATAATATTTGCAGACTTCATGATGATTAATTAATCACTTTTTCTTCAAAGTTGTAGATCATGCACCAATGAGTGCAATGCAGAGAATAGGGAACACGAATGAGGAGTGCTCATTCACCCAACTCTGCACAGATAGATGGAGTGAACGGGGTACATATGTAGTTGTAGAAAAAGTAGGGCAAGAATTATTTTATTTTTTCTAATTAAATGAAAGTGGGTAAAGGTGAGAGACGTAGTAAGACAGAGGCATGCATAAAGAGGAAATTACAAAAAGTGCTATACAAACTGGTTAGCAAGACCATGTGGCCTAAATCAGATCTCACTTTATGTGTGATCTCCACTTTAACTATTCGTCGATATCGAGTGAGCTTGGCCAAAAAACAAGAAGATATTTAGTGTGCTAATTTTCGCATATGTCACTTTCAATTTTTCTTGGAGAGATTACATAGGTAAATTGAAACATTTGAGTAACTGCCACATTGTCATTCTCGATTATTCATGGTGTAAGAATTTGCATAAAATTTATTAGTGATGTTACTAATTATACTTATTTTTGTGGTTTCATTGACGGATTTCAATTTTAATTGTTATTGTGATAGAGGGGAAATTAGCTTGTTTGGTGTTGTTGTGGAAGCCTCCACCTACCCAAAGGAATGATATAATGTACAATTTGAAGGAAACAACTTCATAATGCTATCTCCTTTAATGAATGTGTTCGCAAAATTTTTATCAACACATTTTCATTTTGTCTGATCAATGCGTACTTCTTTGAACTTCATCCAATCATCACATACAAGTTTTTATAATTCCAGCATAAAATAAAAATAAGTTTTTTTTTTCATTTTCTCTTCAATTTTGATAGATTGTGAAAGTTAATCATAATAATAATAATAATATAAGTAACTTTTTTTTTAATACATTTTCATTTATTGCTATTAAATGTACTTTATCACATAAATTTAAAATAAATAAACAAAGATAGAAAAACTAATTTAAAAGATTATATATATTATATAAAATAAAATTTCTCTTCCATCTCTCTTCGGGAAAGTTGCGGTCACATATCTGCAATTATTATAGGTTGGTATGTAGCCTTGAAAAATTCAAACTTGGAGTTACAGGATTGTAAAAATATTTCGTAAGATATGGGATGAAGATAGACCTTGTGAAGTATTCATTTTCCATCAAAAAACAAAATACCATGGGATTCAAACAATGTAACCACCCCAATTCAGTTCGATGTTTCCTTTCCCTTGCTTGGGGGTATGCTAGTATCATATTGTGGTAAGAAATGGTATGATTATTTTATTAACTTTTATAGAGCTATAATAATACAATGTATGTAATTATTTATTTGAGGTGTAGGAATATGTGTGTGAAATTCATAAGACATGTATTACCCACTCAGTACATAGGCTGTGATATAAACTAAATATATTTAGTGCATGGTGTAGGTCTTATATTGTGGTAAATTATGATATGGAATTTGTAAAATGTGTAATTAGTAGTCTTTTTTAAGACAAATAAGTTACAAATTTATAAGGGGAAATCTTATAGACATATTGGGTGTAATTTGAAAGTTGGAAACATTCAACTTATTAATATGGTTCATTTAGTAATTAATATAATTTAATATTTTTTTGAAATATAAATAGCTTATTAACATTGTGTTATTATTGGTTTTTATTAGATCATATACTAATTTTTTTATATTGGTTATTTTATTAACTTTTATGATGATTAAAAATATTATTTTGAGATTTTTAGAAAAGATAAGAGATTTGAGCATTTTAGAAATGTATTTAATTTGTCATAATATATTCTTGATGCAAATGATGTTAATTTTGTTGAGGACATCGAAGATTCAAGGAGGGGAGAATATCACCGCCAATTTTCTTATATATTAAATAAGAGAAAATATTGAAAAAACATAAATACTTTAAAAATTAAAAATAGTTTGATCTTGGTGGACATCGGTGGCCACCCACCTATTCCACTAGCTCAAAATACAATTTCCATCTCAGTCGTTTTTCTATAGTTTTTTGGGGTTCTGAACTTCCAAGGTTGTTTTGAGGCCTTAAACGACATTTTTTTGGCCTAGAAGTGCCCAGTTATAAGCCAGAGGCCTTGAATTGGGTAATTATGAATATGTACTTCTTGACTAGACCTTTCCAACAAGGTACTGAGCACCCAAAACGAAGATCGTATGCAAAGTTACACCCTTGGGAAGTTGACGTATCAACTACCCCCATCAGGGCCCACAAACTTTTTGGCGTTTCATCTCTCGGGGTTAGGGTTTTGGATGTTTAGAGTTTTCTCATTTATGATTTATGTTAAAAAGGTATTTGGATCCTCATTGTAATTATCTTCTTGCGAATGTGTGTAGCCATCACATATTTTCTCAGAGCTAAGCTACCACCATTCTAGTGAGTTCAATTAAGATCATTGAAATAATAAAGGAATATGACTAAATATCGAGAGTCATTACTTTTCAATAAGTAAACTTATTGTATACTACTTAATATGATGTGTTTTGGTCTAAAAGGGGCATGGGAGAAGATCATCATGAGCAAGGGAGTGGGGTTATGGGTGTACATGAGGTGTTTTACCTATTCTTGTGGTATGTGGGGTTTACCATGTACATGAGGTCATGTGAGGAATCTTGATTGGTCATGAGAAGCATCCACAATATTAATAATTTATTCGAGTAAGTCATACTAATGCACTCCCCAATAGAGGAAAATCCTCATGTGTAATAGATAAGACCTTTATGTACAGCTTGAGTGGGCCTAATGGTTAAGAACATGTGTTTGCTCCTAGGAGGTCACGGGTTCAAATCCAAAGTGGGGTAGAGTTTGTACATGTTGGCCGGTTGTGATAAGGCTAGAAGGGTAGATGACCCCTTGGATAGAGGTCCACCCCAGTGGACTTTGGGATGCCTCGACTCTTGCTAAGTCACAAGTCTCTGGTATATTTGTCTTGTAGATTGTTGGATATACTCTTAGGTTATTTCCCATGGTTAAAAAAATAGATAAAACCTTTATACATGCATCTACATTTTTATTTAATCACTAAAAGAAATGAATAAAATGACTAAATTCAATATATATTTATTGTTATATTATAACTCTATAATGGATTGAGTTCTTTGATATTTTATTGTTAACAATATGTATTTAAAAATTACATTAAAATAATAATATGTATGTTTTTTAATCCAAAATAATTATTATGAAAAACATAAATCAAATAAGAAATTTTAACTTGGGAAAATGCTCCTTTACAATACATAAAATCTTGTTAAATAGTTTATAATCAATATAGGTATAATAGAAATTGTGAACATCTTTAAATTTGAATAATAGATTGAACCTCATAAAATAAATGCATACTCTTAACTATTATGTTGATATTACTCTACCCTCATGTTTAACACAAATTTACAATACATAAAATCTTGTTAAATAGTTTATAATCAATATAGGTATAATAGAAATTGTGAACATCTTTAAATTTGAATAATAGATTGAACCTCCATACTCTTAATTATTATGTTGATATTACTCTACCCTCATGTTTAACACAAATTGTCCAAGTAAAAAATAATAAATAAATAAATTGAGAAAAAATAATAAATAAATAAAATGAGAAAAAAAATAATAATAAAAGATTAATATAAATAAATAATTAACTTTAATAATATAAATAAATGAACGTCCGAAAAGGTATTGGTATGCAATGGAAATGGCGATCAATGAAAATTATCCAAATATTTTAAGAGATAAAGAAAAAGAGAGAAAAATAATAATGTCATCATTATTATGAAACTCACACATAAGATAATGTAATATATGATAAGTATGAATATATTGAGATCTAAAACTACAAAAATAAAACTTAGTTCTTGAGAATAATACTCCATCTCACAACTACTCAAATTAGACCCAATTAACATTTAATATACCATATATGGAATATATGTTATCATTAAATATTATTTTTAAATAAACTTTATACTCTAGTAAAAAAAAATAATAAATTAGAATTTACATATTATATATTATAATAATACATTTATATTAATAATTCAATTATATATATTTATAATAAATTTTCACATATGTAAATAATTTTATTGCTGTTTTGTAAATAATTTATTGAGTTATTATGAATACTTTGTAAATATGTTATAAATAAAATTATCATGCATATAATAAAATGTCTAGAGGTTCCAAGAGTTAGTTGTGACCATTCCCCTAAACACATTATCAATAGAGAAATCACTTATAAAATAAAATAAAATAAAAATCAATTCACCTACATCCAAAATAAAATAAATTATAAAATATCTACAAAATAATTGAAGTGTATTAAAGTACATGCTATACCTATTTATTATTGATTTATATTAAGAGCTATTTGTGGTCAATTTATTCATAGTTATACAAAGTTACTATTAAAAGCATAAAAAAAATCTCGAATGAAATCTCAAGATAAAATTGCCCTCAATAGGGGAAGAAGAAAATACATTATTTGTTATATATTAATTTATTTTATATACAATTATGATTAATCATTAACTCTAACAAAAACATAAAAAAATTAGATACATATTAGAGCATTATATTGCAATTATATTATATTAAATGGTACTAGAAATGAGAGTAATATCATAGTGTGATAAGAAAGGGTATGGTTATTTTATTAATTTTAAAAAATGGTATGATTATTTTATTAATTTTATAGATATTGTTATACGAGAGATGGTATATATATATTGATACAGAAGGTCTTCAATTTAGTAGTTAAGTAGGGCTTCCCTAAACCTTGGACGCAAAGCCTCATTGTTCTTATTTTTAAAAATGGGGATAGAAACATTCCCTCTAATTATAGGAGCATTATGATTAGCCCGATTTTAGCCAAGCTTTATGGAATTAGTTTGGAAAATAAGATTAGCCTTTGGCTAGAAATTCACGGTAAAAGAGCTAAAGGCCAAGCTGGGTTTAGGAGATATCATTCAACTGTGGACCATCTTGTTACCTTTAGGATCATTGCAGAGGAGTTCCGCAATACTAAAACCAATCTTTTTTGTTGTTTTGTTGACTTTAGAAAATATTTTGACATGGTTCCTAGGAAAAACCTTTGAATTAGGTTGGAAGAGATAGAAGTGTCTCTCGAGTTGAGGGTTGCTGCAATAAGGATGTATGAGAACATTATTGCTAAGTTTAAAAACATTGAGGGCTGGTCAAAAGAGATTAACTGCAATATCGAAGTCAAACAAGGTTGTCCCTTGTCTCCTACCCTTTTTGGCATATACATTGACAAGTTAGAAGAATGCTTGGAAAAAGCAGGTTGTGTCGGCCCTACTCTCAGTGGTATAGTCATCAATCTTCTTCTTTATGTCGATGATATCGTTCTTATGGAAAGGAGTTCCCATGATCTTGAAAACCAACTAAGAATCCTCAAGGATTTTTGCTCCAATATGGGTATGACTGTTAATACCGATAAGACTAAGGTCATGGTTATTAAATCCAATAAGATCCCTTATGATACCTTTGTATATGACAACAACAACAACTTGGAGGAAGTGACTTCATACAAATATCTTGGAATTGATATTCACCACAAACTCAATTGGAATTATAGCATTGAGAAAAGGATTATTGTGGGATGGAAAGCTTATTATGGGCTTGAAAACAATTGTAATTCAGCTAATCTTTGGAGTTGGGATAAGAAGAAACTCCTCTTTGAGACTCTTGTTACACCGGTTATTCTTTATGGATGTGAAGTCTGGGGTTGTAGTATCTCTCGTGAATCCTGGAGAAAGATAGAGCAAATACAAAATAATTGTACAACCTATAATCTCAAAATTAAAGGAAATACGCCCTATCCCATCCTCCTCTTAGAAACACGCCTCTCCCCCATTGAGAGCATGGCTATGACTAGATACCTAATGTATAAGAACCAGTTAAACAACATGGAAGGCAAGAGGCTACAAAAAATTGCTTCAAAATCATGTCATAACCATCATCGACTCAAGCAAGGATGGCATAAAGACGTCTGGTCTTGGCTAAACTATTGGGGAATCATGGAAGGAACCATTTTGCAGAATAAAGATACTGATAAAAAAAATGTCAAATCAAAATTTAAGGAGAAAATGTGGTGTGATAAAGAGTTAGAGGAAAAAATAAAATTAAGGTATTATAAAGATGTAATCAACCCTAATCTAGAAGATCAAAATTATCTATCTGTTTTGCCAATTGTAAAGAAAAAAATAAGTATTGCTAAGATAAGAACAAATTCTCAAGAGCTCCATAGTGAAACTGAGCATTGGTCAATTCCTAATATTAGAATGTTGAAGTTGAAAAGCACTTTCTCTTAGATTGTCCAACCTATACCCATATTAGATCTCATTTTCAAAATATTTATCACACTACCAACCTTCCTAACCTCTTAACTCAACAAAAGTATGGTGATCTTGGAAAGCTTCTCTTAATGCTTTCCGAGCACATAAACAAAATTCTAAAGAATCACAAATAATCACTTACCCTCTTAAAGTTCTATAAACCAATTCGGTCTTAGTGGAAGTTAATCATCATCATATATATATGATTATTTATTAATTTTATAGAGCTATATATATAACATGTATTATCCATTTAGTACATAGAATGTGATATCAACTAAATGTATTTAATACATATTATAGATCTTATAGTGTGGTGAATTATGATATGGAATTTTGTAAAATTTACATTTGGTAGGTTTTTCTAAGACAAATAAATAAGGGGAAATTTTAGACATATTATGTGTAATTTGAAAGTTAGAGACATTGTTAATATGGTTATTTAGTAACTAATACTATTTAATATAATACTATTTAATATATTTTTGGAAGATAAAATAGTTTGTTAACATTATGTTATTATTGATTTTTGTTAGATCATATATTCATTTTTTTTTATGTTGGTTATTTTATCAATTTTTTTTTATGATGATTAAAAATGTTATTTTGAGATTTTTAGAAAAAAATAGAGATTTGAGCATTTTAGTAATGTATTTAATTTGTCATAATATATATATTTTTTATGTAAATGAGGTTAAAGTTCCCGAAGACATCGAAGATTCAAGGAGGAAAAATGTCACAACCAATTTTCCCATATATTAAATAAGAGAAGATATTGAAAAAGAATAAATACTTTAAAAATTTTAAATAATTATTTTTTCTTGTAAATGTTAAAAGCATTGAAATTAGTCCTCGGGGTCTAGAGGAGTTGGTGAGGGATTGTGTTCTTAAGGACTTCCATAAGTGAAATTCATCGGTTCGAAACCCCTGGGGACACCTTAAATCCAACCATGTTAAGGGTTGGTGTGGTCCAGGCCGAATATGATCCCCGGGTGACTTTGATGGCATAGATGCCCCTGGGTCATGGCATCTCAGCCATAGGTCAGTCCCTCACCAGTCACATGTTTCAATATTACCAAAAAAAAAACATTGAAATAATAAAGGAGTATGACTCTCAACAAGTAAACTTATTTTATACTATATAAAATGAGGTGTTTTTTTTCTAAAAGGGGCATGAGAGGAGATCACCATGAGGAAGGGAGTGAGGTTATGGTTATACATGAGGGGTTTAACCCATGCTTTTGGTATGTGAGATTTACTGTGTATATGAGATCATGTGAGGAATCTTGTTCATGAGAAGTTGCTACAAGATTACTAACTTATTCGAGTAAGTCATACTAATGCACTCTCCAATAGAGAAAATCCTCGTTTGTAATAGATAAAACTTTTATATGTTATCATTTGATATTATTTTTAAGTGAAATCTATAATCTAGTAAAAAAAAATTAAAAAAAAAATACATTTATATTAATAAATCAATTATATATTTATAATAAATATTCACATGTTTACTTATTTAAACAGTTTTATTTTTATAACTATTTTATAAATAGAAATAATTTATTAAGTTATTATAAATACTTTGTAAATATATTATAAATAAAATTATATGCATATAATAAAATGTCCCGAAATTCCAAGAGTTAACTCAATTGTTGTAACCATTCCTAAAAACACATTATCAATGGAGAAATCACTTATCAAGATAAAATAAGATTCAATTCACCTTACATCCAAAAATAAAATGTACATCAGCAAATTATAAAATATCTACAAAATAACTCAAGTGTAATAAAGTACATGCTATACCTATTTATTATTGATTTATGTTAGAGCTATTTGTGGTCAATTTATTCATAGTTAGACAAAGTTACTATAAAAGCATTAAAAAAAATCTCGAATGAAATCTCAAGATAAAATTGGAAATATCTTATGCATATAGAAGAAATAACATTATTTGTTATATATTAATTTATTTTATATATAATTATGATTAATTATTAATTCTAAAATAAATAAATTAGATACATGTTAGAATATTATATTGTAATTATATTATATTAAATGATAATAGAATAAGAGTCTTATCATATTGTGATAAGAAATAGTATGATTATTAAAAACATTATGAGGGTGAGGATGGGACAATATTAGAGTAAATGTTATTACATTTATTCTAATATTGCCCCACTCCCCACCCTCTCTCTCTCTCACACACACACACACACATATATATATATATATATATATGAGGGTGAGGGTGAGGATGGGGGTGGGGCAATATTAGAGTAAATGTAGAGTAAATGTTATTATGAGGGTGGGGCGTGGGGCAATATTAGAGTAAATGTAATAACATTTACTCTAATATTACCCCAACCCCCACCCTCATAGACCCTCGTATATATGAGAGTGGGGGATGGGGCAATATTAGTGTAAATGTAATAACATTTACTCTAATATTACATTTACACTAACATTGCTCCACCCCCTACCCTCATATATTAAAGTAAATGTTATTACATTTACACTAATATTGCCCCACCCGCCACTTACATTTACATTAATATTGCCACACCCCCCACCTTCATATATATGACGGTTGGGGGTGGGGAAATATTAGTGTAAATGTAATAACATTTACTCTAATATTGCCCCATCCCCCACCCTCATATGGAGCAATATTAGTGTAAATGTAATACCATTTACTCTAATATTGCCTCATATGAGAGTGGGGGTTGGGCAATATTAGTCTAAATGTTAATATGAGGGTGGGGGTGGAGCAATATTAGTGTAAATGTTGGGTGGATCAATATTAGTGTAAATGTTAATATGAGGGTGGGGGATGGAGAAATATTAGTGTAAATGTAATAACATTTACTCTAATATTGTTTCACCCCTACCATTAATTAATCATTAACTTTAAGAAAAACATTAAAAAAATAGATACATATTAGAGTATTATATTGCAATTATATTATATTAAATGGTAATAGAATAAGAGTCTTATCATATTGTGATAAGAAATGGTATGATTATTGAAAACATTTAAAAAATTAGATACATGTTAGAGTATTATATTGCAATTATATTATATTAAATGGTAATAAAACAAGTGATGCATGGCAGCATAGTCCCTGCCAAGTTGGAATGGGAATAAATGCGACCGAGTATAGACACGTGGGTAGCAAGTTGAAATACATGTGGTTTCCATGAAGAACATAAGGTTCTTGGACACAAATTTTTTTAGCATTCCTGAATTAGTTTTCTTTACATACGTTCATGGAGAGACAAAAAAATAGTAGTAACGTCTATTATACATACGAAATATGTAATTTTATAAAGTAGATATTTAGTTTTATACATACAAAATATGTACATGCACGAAGCCCTCATTCCATACTTAGCCAGTTTTTGGATCGCGGGTTCTCGGGTTGGCGGGCTCAAAATTGGGCCTATGTTGTTCCATGCCCTACAAATAGCACTGAGAGTTCCACGATATACAAATTGAAAAGCGGTCTTGCGGACTATAGAAATTTATCACAAATTATTAATGTTTGTTACATATCTCTGGAAATTACATCATTTAAAAGCATACAATAGAATAGTAATCACCTCTGTTACATAGGTTCGTGGAGAAAAACACAAAAAAATTAGCATTCCCGAATTAGTTTGCTTTAAAACAAAAGCTTATTTTATAGAGCATGCACAGAGCCCTTATTCCATACTTAACCAATTTTTGGATCGCGGGTTCTCTGGCTGGCGCGCTCAAAATTGGGCCTCTGTTGTTCAGTGCCCTACAAAAAGCACCGAGAGTTCCGCGATATACAAATTGACAAATAGACTTGTAGACTATAGAAATTTATCACAAATTAATAATGTTTGTTACATATCTCTGGAAATTACATCATTTAAAAGCATACAATAGAATAGTAATAACGTCTGTTACATAGGTTCATGGAGAAAAACACAAAAAAATTAGCATTCTCGAATTAGTTTGCTTTAAAACAAAGGCTTTTGTTAGACACAAAAAATTTAGCATTCCCAAATTAGTTTTCTTTACATACATTTTATATACGTTTGTGGGGAGAAAGTTTTTGGATCGCGGGTTCTCGGACTGGCAGGCTCAAAATTGGTTACAAATTGAGAAGCAGAGTTGGGGACTATAGAAATTTTACAAAAATTAATAATGTTTGTTACATATCTCTAGAAATTACATCAACATTGAAAAACAAACAATAGAATAGTAATAACGTCTGTTACATAGGTTCATGGAGAAGAACACAAAAAAATTAGCATTTCCGAATTAGCTTGCTTTAAAGCAAAGGCTTCTGGACACAAGAAAAATATAAATTTATCAAAGTATAGGTTCATGGAGACTCAAAAAGTTAGCATACAATAGAATAGTAACAACGTTGTGCAAGACAAAAAATTTAGCATACAATAGGACACAAAAAATGTAGCAGTCCTGAATTAGTTTTCTTTGGAACAAACAAGAAAGGTTCCTGGACACCCAAAATTCAGTATACAATAAAGGTATTCCCGAATCAGTTTTCTTTAAAATTTATCAAAAATTAATAATGTGTGTTACATCTTTCTGGAAATTTAAATGCGTTTATCATATAGACTGGGATTGGGGTTCTCGTGGACCATAAAAATAAATAAGTACAAGAATTAAGAATGTCGAAAGAAGAAGTGTGCGACGATAGAGAGGAAGACCTAAAAAGAAGAAATTGGAAGTTATGAGTCTTTGGTTACAGTTTTCTATTTAAAGAGGTGATAATTGGATTGATAAAGAAAGCAAGATGACAGTATAGAATTAAACTGGATTGATAAAGAAAACAAGATGCAGTACACAATTACTATGAAGCTGATGCGTTTTTGTTGTTGTCGTTGATGGTCAGTGGAGTCCCGTCGACCGGTTGTTGCCCTTCCTGGACGAGGTTGTCCATTCTCTGCTAGAACCATTCTTCGATGTAGCTTTTCATGGGGGCCATGTTGATTTCATCCCAGATTTCTATGTCGTAAAGGTCATTTTCTAATTTCTTTAGATCCATTGTGTTAGCGATAAATGTTGTCATGAGATCGAGAGCATTCGGGTTTGCAAGTTGCATGAAATGATCAAGCGCAGCACATGAGAATCCCTGTTTTTCCAAGTAGCAGGTCAAGTGAGCGGGCAAAATGTCGTCAACAACATCCAGGGTCTATTTTTGCGAAGCGGATCGACGGTCGGTGGGTAATTGCAGTTAGCCGAGTCACACCAAGTATAGCACAGAAGTTCTAAACAGGCGAATGGTGTCAGTCGTCGGATCGGCAGAAGAACAGATCTGGACTGTTGGTTCGAGAGCGGACACGTGTCACGAGATTACCCACATCGGGGACTCGGGCATCAGAGGTTGGAAGAAGAAGTCATTCGACTTCACGAGCGGCAAAGTGACGAGAAGATTGGAGCCGTCCATCTGACAAGGACAAGTGTCGGAGATCGAGAGATCTCGCGAACTCGGAAGTTCGCAGGGTAAAGGCCCAAACATTTGGTACTCCAAGTCGCGAAGGCACGAGGAGCGAGAAGAGGACATCCGTTGGATCCAGATCGTAGGAGGACCGTTGGATCTGCACATGGGATCGTGCATCGGAGTCTCGTAAGAAAATACACAAGGAATTGGTCGCGAGGATCGTGAGGTTGCGATATTTCGACCATTGGAGGACAGGTGGCCATAACAAAGCGGCGAAGTGGAATACAGGTGGCAGAAGCCCTCGGGATCTTGCTGCAAGAAGTCTCGAGGTATTGGCATTAGGATTCGTGAGTTGCGAAGTGTCGAGGTTCGTGTGAACGTGTGGCAAAGCATAAGGTGGGACCGCGTGGTTGACGGGTGGACACGCGTTGGCTGGAGATAAAGTCAGCATTCCGTTGAATTCTCGCATCTCGGGGACTCGCGAAATAGGAGGGTGAAAACTCGATGGTTCAACCGGCGATGTTGCGAGGTCGCGAGGACCCGGGCCCACAAGTATTGTCGAGATGATCTCAACCATCCATCCAGAGGGGCACGTGGTGCACGATTAGTCTCCTCGCCCCCTCGCCCCTCGCAACTTTGAAGATCGAGGACCAGCCTCCTCCCAGCCGCGAGACGCGAGGTGCCATAAGCATCTTTGAAGATGGGCACAAGGTCACAGCCCGTGGTCACTTGAGGAAAGAAAGGAGCTGCAGAAAGAAGGCCGAAGGCGCCGAGTTCAGTTGCAGAGAGGATCGTCGCGGTCTCCGAGCACTATCGGATCCACTCTCCATACTGTTCCTCGTCTGAAGTAAATGACGACAAGAGCGGGTGGTTGAAACCTCATTTCATTCATTAAGTGAGGGGATGGAGGGTCTGGCAAGCCATCTGCCCGAGGAAGTCATGTGTATCGATTTCCTCAAAAACACGATGCCAAAGTCTTCGACTAGCCGAAGGAAGTCTGAACGCGCTAGCTCGACACTTAATGGCTCAGCTACTCCTCTTGTTGGAGCCACGCATAGATTAAGATGGCGTCTGTCATAGGCGCACGATCGTCCAGTCTGCATGCGCAGACTGTCAGAAGACATGCAGGCGCAATGTTATTAATGCAGTATCTCGTTTTCGCTGCTGTGTTTTGTTTTGAGTATATGTAGGCATTTTCTCCATTTTTGTAAGCATCGATGGTTGAGCAGAGCTCCTGGGTTGTAAATTTTTAATGAAGCATTGTTGTTTTGGATATATATGAACTTTGGAGACTTCTTGCCTTATGAATGCCAGTTTCTTTCATGTCTTTGTTTACACTGTGTTAGAGCAGCTCGGAATTGGAGGATCCAGTCGAACTGTAGCTATTATAGGATGATGTTGTAATGGATCATTGTAATAGTTACCGAGCCTCTAGTCAGTTCCTGTGATTTATTTGACGCTGAATGACTTGGAATTGGAGGATCCAGTCAAGTCCTTTATTCAGTTTCTCGAAGCCCTGAAACCAGGAGGATCCTGCTTTTGGAGTTTTTCCCCTACAAACCGCCGCAAGCCTGTTGCCCAGAGCTGTTTGTTCATCTTCTCCTAAGTCTTCCACTTGATCATCTTTTAATCAACCCACTGGCTGAAGTTAGGATTCCAGACCTCCTCTGTTCTTTACGTACCAGACTTAGTCCCTGAGTTAGAGTGATAACTCCTAGAGCCATTATCTCCATATGATCACCCTTTATAAACAAATTGTGACATAATACTGATGGGCGTTGGGCTCTGCTTCTGCAAGCAATCCAGGAGTGACTTCTGACGCTAACATTTCTGGCGCCGTTGTCGGGGACGAAGTTGAAGTTTTTCCCTGCGCAGAACGACAACGATTAACTGATTCTGAAGGTGCATCAGATATCAGAATTATCAAGATTGCTACTATGCACCTGGCGACTCCATTGTTTCCACAATCACTGTTTCAGCTGTGACTATTGTTAGCACACCTGAAAGCTGACCCTAAGGAGCTTTCTCGAGAAGGTTTCAGCAGCTGCTTTCTCAGTCTGAGAAGCTTCCTGGGGTAACGACAACGTTAAGATCTGGCCTTTGATGGTGAACAAGGACCGAGCATATTTGAAGTTGCGCATCTTTCACCTGGCGACTCCATGATTCAAGGATCGATTAGCGACTTCACTGGTTCGATATGGAGAAAATCCTTGCTCGCAGGTTTGCTCCTTTTAATTTTTCTGCTATTCCTGGTTTTCCTAATGTTGTCCCCTCTATGGATGAATGGGGTGATTGGTTGCCCATATTTGGAAAGTGTGAAGAGGACAACCCTGCTCAGCACCTCAGTGAGTTTCATGAACTCATGCGTCATTGGGAGATACATCATGAGGATGTGTTACTGAAGATGTTCATGTTCTCGTTAGCAGGGGATGCACGTAAATGGTACCATTCTTTACCCCCTGCTAGCATTTCTTCAATCCATGGATTCCATGCAGCTTTCACCGCCTATTGTCAGAGCCTGTATCCCCCTGAGTTAATTTGTCATAATTGTTGTGAGGGATACCACAACTCTATACAAGAGAAAGTTGTTTTGACGTAAGTTGTGGGGAGGATCCTGATGACCTGGAGCAGATCTCAGTCCTTTCTACTCCCCATTCATCTGCATCCGAGGCAGGTTATGAAAGTGATGAAGTTCCCGGGGAGGAGGATGGTGCCCAGAGTAAGCTGATGGAGCAGGTGAAATATCTCTCTGCCCAATTGAAAGGGTTGAAATATGAAGACTGTGCAGAGGATTTTCCAGTCCTTGAGGCAGACGCTTTGAGCAACTCTTTTGAAGAGATTGTTGAAGATTTATTAGATGAGTTGGCATCTACCCCTGATGATCTTGCTATCTCAGATCAAAGCAATGAAGAGGTAGTTGTGGAAGAGGATTGCTCTCTTTTCCTTCACGAGATTTCCCACGATGTGTTTACATTCGGGGTCGAAATGGAGGAGCGGGGGATAGTTCCATTTCTGCATGTTGGAGAAGCTTTGTTCCCCCCCAACTTCGATGATTATCTGGAAGAGGAGTAGCAGAGTCCGACATCACCTTTTGCTTGTCAGAGCAGCCAGGCTATTTATGACAGTTACGGATCAGAGTCTGAACTCGATATGATGGATTCCCAAGAGCAGGTCGCAGAGCCTTATCCTCTGCTCGCTAAAGAAAATTGTCACGAGGAAATCAACTACCTTAGTATTTCAGGAGACGCTAAGCAGTACGAGGAAGAACAAAACCACCCCATGGTCCCTATTTATGATGAATACGAATCGGACCTGGGGAAGACCGAACCAGAGGAGCAGAATATTTTCGGTCCAGAGCCAGTCAGCGAGCAGCCACCACCCGAGAGTAGCGAGCCTACGTCAGTTGTCCACCATCAACCTGTGCTTATCAGAGATATTCAGCCACAGGTGAACAGTTGTGTAGCAGAGGAAGGTGTCGGTTGCCCATTTTCTGGAATTTGCCACTCATTCCATGACCCTGTCTGCAAGTACATGGAGTGGCATTTCCCTTATGCCTTGGAGCCGCCCTATTTCATCTCAACTCCAGCCTGTAAGGAGGAGTTGGAGAGTGTAACCGTTCTGCTGTCACGGCTACACCATCTGTTGATGATCATTGATAGAAGGAAGGAGCTTCTATCCAGGAAGTTGCTTGAATGGCTATGGTGGAAATTTGCTTTCACCTAGCCCCATGTGAAATATTTCATTAGAATTAGGATTGTATATAAATAAGCTTTTTCGAGCATGTATTTTATTTTGTTTTGCTTTATTTTTTCAGCCTATATTTTCAGAAGCGAGATGTTTTGAGCTTGACTCCATAGCCTAACAGCAAGGCGACTGGAGCTGCAGAAGGAGTTCTTAGAGCATCACAGGGACGAATCTATCCCCCATGGAGCCTAATGTTAGCGATAAATGTTGTCATGGGCTCGAGAGCATTCGGGTCTGCAAGTTGCATGAAATGATCAAGCGCAGCACAGGAGAATTCCTGTTTTTCCAAGTAGCAGGTCAAGCGAGCGGGCAAAATGTCGTCGACAACATCCAGGGTCTATTTTTGCGAAGCGGATCGACGGTCAGTGGGTAATTGCAGTTAGTCGAGTCACGCCAAGTATAACACAGAAGTTCTAAAGAGGTGAACGGTGTCAGCTGTTGGATCGGCAGACGAATAGATCTAGACTGTTGATTCGGGAGCGGACGCATGTCACGAGATTACCCACATCGGGGACTCGGGCATCGGAGGTTGGAAGAAGAAGTCATTCGACTTCACGAGCGGCAAAGTGGTGAGAAGATTGGAGCCGTCCATATGAGAAGGACAGGTGTCGGAGATCGAGAGATCTCGCGAACTCAGAAGTTCGCAGGGTAAAGGCCCAAACATTTGGTACTCCAAGTCGCGAAGACGCGAGGAGCGAGAAGAGGACAGTCGTTGGATCCAGATCGTAGGAGGACCATTGGATCCGCACGTGGGATCGTGCATCAGAGTCTCGTAAGAAAATACACAAGGAATTGGCTGCGAGGATCGCGAGGTTGCGAGATTTCGACCGTTGGAGGACAGGTGGCCATAACAAAGCGGCGAAGTGGAATACAGGTGGCAGAAGCCCTCAAGATCTCACTGCGAGAAGTCCCGAGGTATTGGCATTAGGATTCGCGAGTTGCGAAGTGTCGAGGTTCGTGTGAACGTGTGGAAGAGCATAAGGTGGGACCGCGTGGTTGACGGGTGGACACGCGTTGGCTGGAGATAAAGTCAGCATTCCGTTGAATTCTCACATCTCGAGGACTCGCGAAATAGGAGGGTGAAAACTCGACGGTTCAACCGGCGAGGTTGGAAGGTCACGAGGACCCGGGCCCACAAGTATTGCCGAGATGATCTCAACCATCCATCCAGAGGGGCACGTGGTGCGCGATTAGGATCCTCGCCTCCTCGCCCCTCGCAACTTTGAAGATCGAGGACCAGCCTCCTCCCAGCCGCGAGACGCGAGGTGCCGCAAGCGTCTTTGAAAATAGGCACAAGGTCACAGCCCGTGGTCACTTGAGGAAAGAAAGGAGCTGCAGAAAGAAGGCCGAAGGCGCCGAGTTCAGTTGCAGAGAGGATTGTCGCGGTCTCCAAGCACTATCGGATCCACTCTCCATATTGTTCCTCGTCTGAAGTGAATGATGACAAGAGCGGGTGGTTGAAACCTCATTTCATTCATTAAGTGAGGGGATGGAGGGTCTGGCAAGCCATCTGCTTGAGGAAGTCCTGTGTATCGATTTCCTCAAAAACGCCATGCTGAAGTCTTCAACTAGCCGAAGGAAGTCTGAACGCGCTAGCTCGACACTTAATGGCTCAACTACTCCCCTTGCTGAAGCCACACGTAGATTAAGATGGCATCTGTCGTAGGTGCACGATCTTCCAGTCTGCATGTGCAGACTGTCAGAAGACATGCAGACGCAATGTTATTAATGCAGTATCTCGTTTTCGCTGTTGTGTTTTGTTTTGAGTATATGTAGGCGTTTTCGCCATTTTTGTAAGCATCGATGGTTGAGCAGAGCTCCCGGGTTGTAAAGTTTTAATGAAGCATTGTTGTTCTGGATATATATGAACTTTTGAGACTTCTTGCCTTATGAATGCCAATTTCTTTCATGTCTTTGTTTACACTGTGTTAGAGAAGCTCGAAATTGGAGGATCCAGTCGAGCTGTAGCTATTATAGGATGATGTTGTAATGGATCACTGTAATAGTTACGGAGCCTCTAGTCAGTTCCTGTGATTTCTTTGGCGCTGAATGACTTGGAATTGGAGGATCCAGTCAAGTCCTTTATTCAGTTTCTCGAAGCCCTGAAACCAGGAGGATCCTGCTTTCGGAGTTTTTCCCCTACAAACCGCCGCAAGCCTGTTACCCAGAGTTGTTTGTTCATCTTCTCCTAAGTCTTCCACCTACTCATCTTTTAATCAACCCACTGGCTGAAGTTAGGATTCCATACCTCCTCTGTTCTTTACGTACCAGACTCAGTCTATGAGTTAGAGTGATACCTCCTAGAGCCATTATCTCCATCTGATCACCCTTTATAAACAAATCGTGACATAAGACTGATGGGTGTTGGGCTCTGCTCCTGCAAGCAATCCAGGAGTGACTTCTGATGCTAACACATTGAAATACTATGCAGACTCTGTTCAATTTATTCATTGTGTGCCGCATAGTCCAGTACCCAGCACTCGTGCTCCTCTAGATGATGTTCAACTATGTCGTAAAACTTTTCGAAAGACAACCCCTTTAAAATATCAACTTGTTCATGGAAGGCTTCTTTGGTTATTAACAAGGATTTGAGAATTAAGTTTGGGTCTTGAACCTCATTGGTACTTCCGACTAAGTCTATTTGGAGCAAGATTATGAATAAATATTTATTTTTTGATATGGCTTGTTTACATGATTTGACAATGATCTCCAGGTTGTTAACTTTATTTTTCCAGCATGCTTTTATTTTTTTGGTCCGCTTTGGGGAGGGGAGTTTCTCTTGTCTTCTTTTCAGTTCCGATGCGTTGACGACATAGTTGGAAAAATGGGTCAGCATCTCTTCACAGAAACGCTGATCATTTTTTAAATTCATCTCCAAATGTTCTAGTAAATATTTTGCCTTCTTTCCGAAGGAAACTAAAATTTGCGATGTTTCCCAGGCTTTAGTAACTAGCTGCACTCTTTTGTTGATGTTATTCTCTATAAGGGAACTAGATCATGCAAGGAGGGTAGAGGATACTTTCATCTTGGCTGCAGTGGTAGCCGGTAGGAGTTTTGCTAAAGGACTGGAAAATTTCAAGGTTGCAATGAAAGCCTGTTCAAATTCGTTGAGGCGGTCTTTCAGTCTGTCATTTTTTGTCTCAATTCCTCCAATGGAATCCTTTAGAATTTCACCAGTTACTTGGTGAAATGAGGAGATTTGGGACGACCACATTTTCCTAAAGTTAATCTCTGTGCGAGATTTTCCTTTCCTATTTGTTACATCTCTCTTTTCAATGACCATACTTTTAGATTGGCTGTTAAAAACAGTGCTTTGGAATACAAAGGATTCATCTTCATCAAAAATTTCGGTCTCATCTATTTCCACTGCAGACAACCCAATTTTCTTCTTGTGCTTAGTTTCAATTTCAAGTTGCAGCTGTCTACTTTCAATTTTGGGTTCCTCTGCCTGCCCTTCATTGTTTTTTCTCTTCTTCGTCAGTGGAATTTTGTGAGAACTATCAATTTTTGTGCGAGGAGGGTTCTTATCTCCTCCTTCGTTCGAAGATTTATGGGTTTCTTTCTTACTGGAGTGGGCCATCGAAGAAATTATCCGTGATGTCGTGCTCTTGGGAGTGCTGGCAGGAGAATGGGTACTCTTCTCACCAGATACTTTTCCCTATTGTCTGTACAATTCAGTCCTGCTTTGCAATGTCTCTACGTCGCAATCAACACAAGTAGAATTGTTGTCGTCATTGTCCCTGTCTTCAGTTAGGTGTCTATGGATAAAAGATTTGTTGAAGCCAACTACCAGTAAATGTTCTCAAAAAATCACATTGGAGTTGAACCCTTTTAGCCTTTCAGCATACGTTAGGTTCAATTTATTGAAATGGCCAACAAAATTGCTAATCTCGTTGACGTTTCTGCACACAAAGTCTTCGACTTTCCAAGGCAGAGGAATGAACTGTTTTTTTTTTCTTGTCATGGAAAAAATGCAACCAATGGTTGTATTTCCTTGCTATTTCTGCAACAAACATCTTGTCCGTGATGTGGAATGGAAGGAAAGAAGGACTTTCCTTAGAGGCAAAGACCATGAGGACACTGTGATTTTCATTTTCTTCAAGTGTGCCCTTCCTGTTCAAAAACTTGGTTTCCTAGCCATGCATCCGTGAAGCATCCTTACCTAACAATAAATCTTTGAAAACCGAGACAAAGCCATTAAAAAATTCATAAAAACAATGGGAGGCCTTGTGCCTCCACAGGGCCTCGTACCCGAATGTTACTGGGTCGAATCCACAGTTTATTTTATTGGAAAGAGAAAGTTTTGGAAACGGACAACAATGCACTATTGCGAAAATCAAGATGACATATAAAATTTATTTGATTATTTGAATCGTGACCACTGGGAACATATCTCAACGGAAATTAGCTTCCCCCAATCGAAAATGTATTGTTCCTTCACTGTGAAATACAAAATATAAATAATTATATGGGAAATGCTTGTCGTAGATGCATGTCCCGTTATTATTGTAAACAACCAAGCAATTTCCCGGAATGGATTTCTAAAGGAACTTACCTGCAACCCTGTGATATCTTCAGAAATTGTTGTTGGGTCTTCAAGGAAGTCGACTAAGATGTCCAACCCATTATCATGTTTTTCTAGAAACTGCTTGCAGTCTTGTCCTTTGAACGCCAATGTTGGCTCGAACAATTTTAACATCTCGCGAAAGACCTAAGGTGACAAAGAAACAGGAGAATGGTCGCGCAGTGGAATAATTCTTTGGCCTGGAATATATTTTTCGGTGCACCAAGAGACCACCTCCTTACAGTAAAAAACCTTAGGGATGCAACCTACACGAGCTATCCAGAGGTCCAAATCCCTTCGATCTGGGCGGAATGGGATGAATAGTGAAAGTATGCCCTGGACCACTAGAAGTTCTGGTCCCGATGTCGAAAAATATTTACTGTATCTCCACAAAATTGTTGTCAACCTGCTGCCATAAGTCTACAAGAACGATTGTTTTCTCCAAACAATGAATTACATGAAAAGTTAGAAGGCATAATATAACCCTGCGCAAATCTTGGCCTAGTGCATGTGAATGGGAGATGTCCTCAAGACTTTTGGTCATTAATGATAATTTGAACGGTTGTTGCATGATGCATTGTTAACATTAAACACTAGTAATTGCATACATAGAAATGCAAACATGGGGGATATGGCAATGAGCGATTAAGCATTGTCGATTTCTTGAGTGGGCCAACACGACGACGTATGTTCAAGATGAACAATCGAAATGGAAAAAATAACTCTCCGCACTTCTTTTTTTAATGTGTAATAATGAGAGATATCCTCGAGCGTTTCGCTCATTAATGACAATGTTGACGGTTCCTGCATGGTGAGTTGTTAGCATGAAAGGTTTCTAATTGCATAGTAAGAAAGTACGGAGGTCGCGAGTACGGGGAAAAGAATCTTCAAAATAGGGTTGCAAGGTACAATCGTTTGAGGTGAGTGCACGAGGGTCAAATTGTATGTCTTGGAACTTTTTGAGTGCAATACGCGTAACAACGAAGAGGGTATGGCAGGACAGTCCAAAGGGCAATTTGTATATCACTAGTAAGAGAATAACTAATGTATATCAGGAAGGACAGGAAGTTAGTGGGGATGGAAGGTAGCGAGATATACTTTGAAACATTTGTGAGCCGTGGTAGAATGAAGCCTGGGAGTTCGAGGAGTCTGCGGTAGAATTGTAGATCACGGTAGTTTTCAGTGCATGATGTATAACACGGAACAAGAAGCAGCACAGTTCGAAAGCGCCAACACAACAACTGCGACCGTAAAATTGGGTAAGTATGGAAAGGAACAACGGTCGGTTGGATTCATCGTTTGAGGATATAGATGGAGACGAAGATATGTCATCCCACCAAGGCTGGAACCCACAATCATAGAAAAACAACTAAGTATATAACCAGAAGGCGATAATACATGGGAGGAAGAAAAGGAAAAAAAGACTAAGGAGTCCGCTGTCTAATAGGAAATCACAAAAATTTTGAGTGCAATATGTATATCACGAAACAAGAAGCAGCAGAGTTCGAAAGCGCCAACTTGGCAAACGCGGCCATAAAATTGGCTAAGTATGGAAAGGAACAACGGTCGGTCGGACTCGTCATGTGAGAATATAGATGGAGATGAAGATATGTCAGCCCGCCAACGCTGGAACCCGCGATCATAGAAAAGCGACTAGGTATATAACCACAAAGCGATAATACATGGGAAGAAGAAAAGGAAAAAAGGACTAAGGAGTCTGCGGTGGAATTCTAAATCACGAAAATTATGAGTGTAATATGTATATCACAGAACAAGAAGCAGTGGAGTTCGAATACGTCAACTCGAAACAGTGACTAAGAATTGGAGATTTCGTGAACCCGTGAACAAGAGGATCCAAAATAGGCTGACAAGGTCTCCCCAGAAGACGTGAGGCCCCATCGATCAAATTGTATCGTTCGGAACATTTGAATCCATAATCTGTAACACAGATGGTGGGACGATGGTGGAACCCGGTAGTCAATTTGTATATTGTGAATGGTTGGATGCAAATTGTTTCGTATTAGTGTGTGCAGTTGTCACTAGTAAGAGTCATTAGTAAGAGCATAACCAATGTATATTAGGAAGGACAAGAAGTTAGTAGGGATGAAAGGCAACAACATATACTTTGAAACATTTGTGAACCATGGTAGAGTGAAGCTTGTGAGTTCGAGGAGTCCACGGTGGAATTGTAGATCACATAAGTTTTGAGTGAAATATGTACATCATGGAACAAGAAGAAGCAGAGTTCGAAACTGCGAACTCGACAACTGCGGCCATAAAATTGGCTAAGTATGGAAAGCAACAACGATCGGTCGGATTTGTCGTGTGATTATATAAATGGAGATAAAGATATGTGAACCCACCAACGCTGGAACCCACGATCATAGAAAGGAGACTAAGTATATAACCACAAAGCGATAATACATGGGAAGAAGAAAAGGGGAGAAGGACCAATGAGTCTGTCGTGGAATTGTAAATCATAGAAATTTTGAGTGCAATTTGTATATGTCGGAACAAGAAGAAGCAGAGTTCGAATGCGCCAACCCGAAACATTGACTAAGAATTGGATATTTCATGAACCCGTGAACATGAGGATCCAAAATAGGCTCACAAGGTCTCCCCATAAGACGTGAGGCCCTGACGGTCAAATTGTATTGTTCAGAACATTTGAATGCATAATTTGTAACACGGAAGAGGGGACGATGTCGGAACCCGGTAGTCAATTTCTATATTGCAGAGGGGTGGATGCGGACTGTTTCGTATCAGTGTGTGCAATTGTCACTAGTAAGAGCATAACCGATGTATATTAGGAAGGACAAGAAGTTAGTGGGGATTGAAGACAACAACAAATACTTTGAAACATTTGTGAACGGTGGTAGAGTGAAGCTTGCGAGTCCGAGACGTCTGCGGTGGAATTGTAGATCATGGAAGTTTTGAGTGCAAGATGTACATCACAGAACAAGAAGAAGCAGAGTTGGAAAGCGCCAAACCGACAACCGCGACCATAAAATTGGCTAAGTATGGAAAGCAACAACGGTCGGTCGAATTCATCGTGTGATTATATAGATGGAGATAAAGATACGTCAGCCCGCCAATGATGGAACCCCCGACCATAGAAAGGTGACTAAGTATATAGCCAGAAATCCATAATACATGGGAAGAAAAAAAGGGAAAAGGACAAAGGAGTCCGCGATGGAATTGTAGATCATGAAAATTTTGAGTAGAAGATGTGAACCCGATAGTCAATTTGTATATTGCGGAGGGCCGGATGGCAACTTTTTCGTACCATTGTGTTCAGTTGTCACTAGTAAGAGCACAACCAATCTATATTAGGAATGAGAGGATGTTATAGGGGATACTTTGAAACATTTGTGAACCGTGGTAGAACGAAGCTTGGTGCCAACCCGAAACAATATCCAAGAGCTGGACATTTCGTGAACCCGACAACAGGAGGATCCAAAACAGGCTAACAAGGTCTCTGCAGAAGACGTGAGGCCCCAACATTCAAATTGTATCGCTCCGAACATTTGAATGCATAATCTATAACACGGAAGAGCGGACGATGTCAGAATCCGGTAGTCAATTTGTATATTGCGGAGGGTGTGATGCCAACTGTTTCGTACCTGTGTCCAATTGTCACTACTAAGAGCTAATATAGTATTGAAAATAATGTTTTTAGATACTGTTAGATAGTTGATAGGGATTACCATCTGTAAGCAATGGCAATCTTCACCCCGCCAACCCTAGAGTCTTTGTGTCAATTTCTATATCGCGGAACTGCGAGCACTGTTTGGAGGACACAAAACAATAGAAGTGCAATGTTGATTCAGCCAACCCGTAGGTCCGCTTGTCAATTTGTATATCGCAGAATTCTGGGTGCTATTTGTAGGGCACATAACAATGGAGGCCCAATTTTGAGCCCGCCTGCTCGAGAACCCGTGATCCAAAAAGTGGCTAGGTATGACATGCACAATTCGTACATGGTCTATAAAATATCATGTCCATACTTTATAGTCCCATAATACACGGGAAGAAAAAAAGGGAAAAAGGACAGGAGTCCATAGTGGAATTGTAGATCATGAAAATTTTGAGTGGAAGATGTATATCACAAAACAACAAGCAACACAGTTCGAAAGCAACAACCCGGCAACCGCGAGCATAAAATTCACTAAGTATGAAAAGGAACAGCAGACGGTCCAATTCGCCAGGCCAACGTTGGAACCCGTGATCATAGAAAGGCAACTGAGTATATAACTAGAAAGCGATGATACATGGGAACAAGACAAGGGAAAAAGGACTAAGTATCTCGCTGAAGAACATCTAGTGTTTGCTTAGTAATGCAAATGCTTTCGAACCCCTGCTGAGTTCTCACTAGTTAAGGCATAAATTGCAGGTCACAGAAGCATCTTTCGTACCACTGTGTCCAATTGTCACTAGTAAGAGCATAGTTGATGTATATCAGGAAGGATGTGAAGTTGCTGGGGATGGAAGGCAGCGACAGATACTTTGAACAATGTTAATGTATACGAGGAACCCACGTTGGAATTGTATATCATGGATGTTTTGAGTGCAAGATGTATATAATAGAACGATAAACAACCGAGTTCGTGAGCGCCGACACCACAATGACGACCATAAAATTGGCTAAGTATGGAAAGGAACAACGATCGGCCGAATCCATCATGTGAGGATATAAATGGAGATGAAGACATGTCATCCCCCCAACTCTGGAACCAGATACCATAGAAAGGTGACTAAGTATATATCTAGAAAGAGATAATGAGCGGGAAGAAGAAAAGGCCAGTTCGTATGCGCCAACCCGTCAATCACGAACATAAAATTGACTAGATATGGAAAGGAACAACGGTCGGTCAGATTTGTCATGTGAAGATACAGATGGAGATGAAGATATTTCAACCCACGAACCCTGCAACTGCCCATCATAGAAAGACGACTAAGTATAAAACCAGAAATCCATAATGGACGGGAAAAGGAAAAGGGGAAAAGGGATAAGTATATGACAATCAAAAATCCCTTTTTCTTTGTTTATTAATGGCAATGTTTTCGAACCCCTGTTGGGTTCTCACTAGTAAAAGCATAAACTGTAGATCACCGAAGTTCTTTGGCTGTAAAATGTATATGATGGAACATAAGACATAGGTGCTGGGTACCGCGAACCCGGGGCCTGTTGGCCAGATAACTGGCTAAGTATTGGCCAAGAGAAAGGTTTGATATTTATTTCAATAGTATTCATACTAATATGTATTAATGGAGAAAGTTTTCATATTTATCTGAATAGTATTCATACTATTTCTGTTCTAAGACTTTTGCGACCATTGTTGTAATGAGATAGATCTTTCGGATTCATCGCATTAGTTTTTTCTTATTCAACGTTTCAGACCAAACCAGTGTGGTCCATCATCAGGAAAGTATTATGTGAAATGAAGGAAAAATGATTTAACGATTATAAATAAATACTTGAAAAGTTATTATGAAGAGTCGACTTGTTTAAAGGTGAAATCAATAAATTTTTATAAAACCTAAAAATAAATTATTTATTCAGAGCTGACTTGTTCAAATGAGATCAAGAAAAATAAAGAAAAAACCTAAAAAATATTATTAATTGATTTTCTAGAATGAGTCATTGTGGTTAGTGTTGGGATCCAATTTTGACTAATTTTCCATCCATCATCTCTGTTTAGATTGTTAGGTTGTTTTTCAATTTCGATGGCTTCTCTAAATTTCCTATTGTGATAGTGATCTATCTTGGCAAGAATTTTGGCGTCTTCAATGCAAATGTGATGTTTGGTTTTCTCTGAATGTTTTGCCAAGGCTGAGGGGCGAGTGCGATTGTGTTTAATGTCAGTGGCATGTTCATGAATCCTAATTCTAAAGGAGCGACCTGTTTCTCCTATGTATTGTTTACCACATGAGCACGAGATCATATAGACACCCTTTTGTTTAATGGGATCAACATGGTCTGCGACCAGTTTCTCCTATGTATTGTTTACCACATGAGCACGAGATCATATAGTGTTTAAGGGTTTGAAAGTTGCCCCAATGCTTTTCTTCTTCAAAATCCTAGCAAGCTTGTCTATTGTCCCTTGTATGTAGGGTAAGAAAACCTTAGACACATCATTATTTGTTTGCTCTTTATTTCTAGGTGTTTTAGTGGCATTTCGAAAGGCTTTAATCACCTGATGTTTTTTATAGCCATTATTCTTGAAAGCATTGAGGAGATGATTTTTCTCTTCATCAAGGTGTTCATCATCGAAGATTCTGAAGACCCTAGTAGCTAGGGTATTGAGAATGCCTAATTTTTTAGCAGGGTGATGATGGGAACTGGCATGAAGGTATTGTTCGGTATGAGTTTTCTTCCTATAAACTTGGTGGGATAAGGATCCATCATGTCTTTTTGTGACCCTAACGTCAAGAAAAGGAAGACTACCTTTATCTTCAACCTCCATGGTGAATTTGATTTGGTCAGATTGTTTATTTAGGTAATTCACAAATTCATTTAATTTGTTGCAACCATGGGGCCAAATGACAAAATTATCATCGAAAAACCTATTCCAGTATTTAGGTTGGAAGGGTGAAGATATAAGGGCTTTGCTTTGCGTGTGTGGGCGGTTTTTGCTATTTTTAGCAGATTTTTCTATTTTTAACGGTTTACTAAATTAATCCTGGATTAAGGGATTAGGGTTTTGGTATCTACGGAATACCTAAAAACATTGTATATATTGTATGGTGAATGGTGAAATTCGATATAAGGAAAATAAGAAAGGTTTTCCCGGTTGAGGGTTTCCAGTATAAAATCTTTGTGTACTTTGTGTATGAGCCATTGATTAAATTATGTTTTGCTTAAGAATCTATATGCATTGGTTTACTTCACAGGTTTAAAAATTACATACCCCAAGAATGGAAGTAGGATGGGTCCTCCAAAATAAAATTAAAACAAATACCACAGATTGGAAAATACTATTAAAAAATAAACCAGAATTATTCTATATTCAAATAAGATGGGTTACAAAATACAGCTGTGACTATTTGCCACAACGATTGCGATTTCTCTTGCCGCCGACCAATAAAAAATATGTATATTGATGAAGCTTGTTCACAGTTTTCTTGACGTGCAAACCCTTTATTCGGAAAAAAAAAAAAAAACGAGTTAAATATCAATTTCGAGTCTTGTACTTATTTGCTACTATCAACTACATCTATCCAAGTTTTTTGAATAGCTTGTCTCTTCTAGATATGGCCTGCTTGCAATGGCTGGTTATTCAACATTCCATTCTTTGTCAAGTATTAGTTTCCCTCTGCTATCAAAAACTTGGGGTTTAAGGTGCTTTCCTTGCAATGTTCCTGACCCTTGACATCCGAGACAACTTAGAAATGTGATTGAGGCCCATTTCAAAGTGGAGGGAGTCATTTTATGTCACAATAGCTATGGGACGGGAAAAATATTCAAGTATGTTGTGACTGCTATTCTCCATGTATTCGATCATCTGTTTGGTTGAAAAGGTTGCCTGAAGATTTGTATGTTGAACTTCTTTGCTTTATTACAGTAAATTGGAAAAAATGTCCAACCCAGCTACAAAATGTTAATTTGTTGAGGTACATCACTTCTTTGGGAAACTCAGGTTGGTCCAGGTGGATATTGGTGGCCACCCACCTTTTCCAACTGTCTCAAAACAATTTTTTGGCAAATTTGGCAATTTACTATTTTTAGCAGTTTTTAACTTCTAGGGCCATTTTGAGGGCCCAAATGAAGGTTTTTCGAGATAGAGGTTCTCAATGATATCTAAAGGCATCATTGAGCCCCCAAAATGAATCTCCTCGACGATACCTTTCCAATGAGCTATCATGCGCCTAAAACAGAGATCGTATGCAAAAGTTATGACCCTGGGAAGTTAATGTACTAACTTACCCAAACGGGGCCCACATGACTTTTGGTGCTTCATCTCCTAGGGTTAGGTTTTTCGATGTCTAGGTTTTTTGGCATTCTCGTTTATTGTAAAAAGGCCTTCAGAGCCTCATTGTAACCATCTTCTTGCGAATGCGAGTAGCCATCACATCTCTTCTTAGAGATAAGTTGCCACCATTCCAGCGAGTCTTTCACTCTGTATTTTTACAGTCTCTGTACATTTCTTTCATTAATAGAAATCGTTTATTACTGTATATCTGTGTTTATGGTTGCATCTCTGATACATTTCTGTTATATTATTGAATATCTGCGATATCTCTGTGCATTTCTTTATTATATCTCTGCTCTCATTTTGTGCCGAAAATAATATGGATCACAGGTCTGGCAAGTGTATAAAATGCTGCAGAATGCATCATCACATGTCTAGCAAGTGTATCAAATGTTGTAGATCGCATCAAAATATATCTTTCCTCATAGCAGTGGTAGATATGGCGGTCCACAGAAAGGTCTGGAATGTTCAGAGGTAACGCCAAATATATGGAGTCTGTAACTACATCCAGAGGAAACCGAACAAACTTTGACAAAGAACATGGCTTTCTATCAACTCGGTTACCACACCCACAAGTAGCTCAACAAACTCTGAAATATAAACTTTTGTAGTGATAATATGTCGTTTTATCCACCCATACAATTTTTGTTACCCGCCTCTGGTTACATTTGCAAATGGAGTAATATTTCGCGTCATTTACGAACATCACATGCCATTTTTCAAGCCACGGTAAGTGCGCCGCCCCCGAGGAAGAAAAATTCTTGTGGGATCTGCAGAATTCGATACACTTTCCAAATCTGTGTTGTTGGAAGAAACTATATACTTCAATGAAGAACTGTTTTGCACGTGACCTGAAAATCCATTACAACTCCCAACAAGAAAACAAAGAAGTTCAACAAACATATCTCCAAGCAGCGTTTTCAACCAACCAAAGCATCGAACACAGGGAGAACACCAACCAGAAGATACTTGTTCTTCTTCTTTCCTCCTCTCTTAGTTTCTGTTGGATAATAGAGTTTTTTTTTTACTCAAAGCTCGCGTCACATAAAACTAGTCTCTCTTCTTTCATCTGGGCCTCAATCGCATCTCTAAGTTGTCTTACATGTCCATGACCAGGAACATTAGAAAGAAGGCACCCTAAAGCGCAACTCTTTGATGATAGAGAGAAATGGCAATAAGTATTTAAAAGCAACGCTGGATGATCTTCCATAGATTTTGTGTTAATTCATTCTACTGACAGATGTTCTCGATATTTTCACTTATTAATGCCAATCTTTTCGAATATGTACGTTGAATAGTGACTAATAACACGTATTAACATTCCCATATTCGAGCAGATTCTCAAATCTGACATTTAAGATATGCACAATATTAAAGAGGGACATGACGTCAAGGCTTCTATGGGTGACACGTTCGTGGACTATGTTGAAGCCTTTAAGAAAACTAAAAGAGCAAAAAAAAATTGTTTTTTCTTTTTTTTTTTCAAATTCAAAATGCAGGCAAAAGAAATTACTAGATCCATAATATTCGCATGTCTATTCATTTTAATGGGAGATGTCCTTGAGTTTTCTGCTTATTAAAGCCAATCTTTTCGAACCTGTCTAGTTGGTTATGACTTTGAAAGCATAATTAATGTCTATTGGGAACAACGGAAGGTAGCGGCGATGGTTTTAAATTTTCTGAACCCGGAAAGGCGCCAACCCGCCAAAATTTGAAAACCTGACTAAGCATGGAAAGATAGGTAGAATAGACAAACTCATTGCATGCAGAGACATGCTTGTGAGTTCTATGAGTGTCGGGTCAAATTCTAGAGCATGAAAGTTCTGGGTGCAACATGTATACACTGAACACGACCTATCATAGTTCGATAGAACCTATCCGTGAAGCCGCGTCCATAAAATTGCCTAAGTATGCAACCGAACAGTGGTCAGTCGAAATGACCACAAAAGGCGAGAAACTATAGAGCCAGAAACGCAGTTTAGAAGAGGGAAATAAAAGGGAGAGAACAACTATATCGCTCACTCAACAAAACCTACTCTCATAACTATGAAACCATAGCAACACATAATCCATGGAAAAAACATCGCTAGCTATGAAATATAGTTTGAGGCCGACAACTATGAAATATAGTTTGAGGTCAACAAACTTTGGTTGAACGCGTAAGAGATGCAATTTACATCGACTGCAATATTTTTGTATGTTGTTTTATCTTAATAGTATTATATGCAGACTCCACTGCAAAAGAATGTAAGAAGAGATCCAACTGCGGATGCAACATCCCAACATTGCAAACCCTAGGCAAACAAGAACAAGCAACAAATAACAACCCAGTTAAGAAGCACCAAAGGCCCAACTGCAGGCCCAGGTCCCGAACCCTACAAACTCGAATCAAACAATAATAAACAACACACAATGAAGAAGGAAGCAAGCAACAACCACTCCACCAGGAATGACACAGTTCCAATCGTGATTGCAAAATCCCAAACGTACAAACTGCAACAACACGAACATGCAAGCAAGAACAACATCAACACACAAATAAGAAATCGCTGGAGATGCAAAAAGCAAGCATGAACCAGTTAACTAGGCAAACAAGAATAAGCAACAAAAAACAACCCAATTAAGAAGCACCAAAAGGCCCAACTGTAGGCGTACGACACCAACCCTGCAAAGGCGAATCAAACAACAATAAACAACATGCAGAGAAGAAAGAAGCAAGCATCAACCACTCCACTAGGAATGATGCAGTTCCAATCGCGATTGCAGAACCCCAAACGTGCAAACTGCATAAGCAAGCAAGAACAACAACAACATGCAAATAAGAAATCAAGGGAGATGCAAAAAACAAGCATGAACCAATGAACTAGCAATGTCGTTGAAGCATATAAATTTTAAAAATGGAAGAAAATGTATTGTAACAAGCCTGTTAAACAACCATTGAATGCTACCAAGGCTGTTAGGTAAACATTTAAGTCTATCAGAAATGATCTGTAAACATTTTAGAAAAAAAATGCAATGTGGCAGCTCTCTGACAACAACAACATGCAAATAATAAATCAGGGGAGATGCAAAAAACAAACATGAACCATTAAACCAGCAATGTTGTTGAAGCATATAAATTTAAAAAATGGAAGAAAATGTATTGTAACAAGCCTGTTAAACAACCATTGAATGCTACCAAGGTTGTTAGGTAAACATTTAAGTCTGTCAGAAATGCTCTGTAAACATTTCAGAAAAAATGCAATGTGGCAACTCTCTGACATATCCCAAAAAAAATATTATATTTTTTGTAACAATAGTTCGAACACCAGAGAATGTATTTGAAGGCCAAACTTGAATATGCCAACATATCAAACATTGCCATAAATTTACCTAGCATAAAATGTTAAACCAACATTCGAACTAATGCTAGCATTAATCCACCTTCGACGAATGCATAACAAAATATATGATTCAAAAAGACCATATACGATCAAATACTTTGGATATGCCAACATATATAACATTGAGAATAGTGAAGCCGACAATAAGACCTCTAATCCCTTGTCCAATCAGATCATGACAAATATGATACTTTTTTTAATATAAAAATCGATGTTTTCATTTCCCTGGTTCCAACAATAGATAATATGGAAATATTTGTGGTCAAGGGACAAACTAATATGAAGTCAATGAATTATCGATCACTATAGTCCCTCTATGCCTACGACAAGGACTAATAAGAATAATATTATATTGTGATAAAAAATGATATAATTATTTTATTAATTTTATAGATATTGTTATATATATATATATATATATATATATATATATATATATATATATATATATATATATATATATATATATATATGGAATTTTGTAAAATATGTATTTGGTAGATTTTTTAAGACAAATAAGTTACCGAATTATAAGGAGAAATCTTATAGACATATTGTGTGTAATTTGAAAGTTGGATATATTCAACTTGTTAATATGGGTCATTTAGTAAGTAATATTATTTAATATTTTTTTGGAATATAAAATAGTTGGTTAACATTATGTTATTATTGGTTTTTATATACTAAGTTTTTTATATTGGTTATTTTATCAATTTTTATGATGATTAAAAAAGTTATTTTGAGATTTAAAAAAAAAATAAAGATTTGAGCATTTTAGTAATGTATTTAATTTGTCGTAATATATTTTTGACGGAAATGAGGTTAAAGTTCTTGAAGATATTCAAGATTCAAAGAGGAAGAATGTCAGAACTAATTTTCCAATATATTAAATAAGAGAAAATATTGAAAAAGAATAAATACTTTAAAAATTAAAAATAATTACTTTTTTTTAGTAAATGTTAAAAGCATTGAAATAAGTCCATGAGGTCTAGAGTACTCGATGAGGGAGTGGGTTGTTAAGGCACTCCATAAGTGAAAGTCATCACTTCGAAACCCCTTGGGACACCTCAAACCCACCCATTTTAAGGGTTGGTGCGGGTGGGATCTCCGCGTGACTTTGATGGCTTAGATGCCTCTAGGTCATGGCATCTCAACCACGGGTCAATCCCTCCCAAGTCACATGGTTCAAGATTACCAACAAAAAAAAAGCATTGAAATAATAAAGGAGTATGACTCTCAGCAAGTAAACTTATTTTATACTATTTAGTATGAGGTGTTTTGGTCTAAAAGGGGCATGGGAGGAGATTGCCATGAGGAACATAGTGGGGTTATGGTTATACATGAGGGGTTTTACCCATGTTTTTGGTATGTGGGGTTTACTGTGTACATGAGGTCATGTGAGGAATCTTGGTCATGAGAAGTCGCTACAGGATTACTAACTTATAAAAGTAAGTCATACTAATGCACGCCCCAATGGGAGAAATCCTCATTTGTAATAGATAAGACTTTTATACCAGTATCTATATGCTTATTTAATGACTAAATTGTTTATTTTAACTTAGGAAAAATGCTCACTTACAATACATAAAACCTTGTGAAACATACTCTTAACCATAATAATAATAATAATAATCTATTTTTAAGGTCACTGCCAAGCCATACATCAAATTGGTGTATGAGACCTCCTTGTTTGTGGGAGAAGGGACCCCTTCTTAACCATTGTGTTATGTTGATCTCATTCTACCCTCACATATAACCTTTAGAAAAGAAACACATACTCTTAATCATTATGTTGATCTCACTCTACCCTCACATATAACACAAATTATCCAGTGAATTGGGTTTAGCTTGGACGGTTGTGGGGAATAATTGGTATCCTCCCCACCCTCATTCAATTCCCATAAATGACATGTTAAACTCATAATGAGTATGTTGTAACGGCTTCCAGCCTATACATATTGGAAAGTTGCCTTTGATTTAATTGAATAGCAAGGCAACTGTTGTTCTCGTGAAAAATAAAAACACAAATTATCCCAAATGAAAAAAGAAAATAATAATATAATATTAAATACAATTATATCAATATAAATAAAGGATCAACTTCATTTGAACGGTTTTTCCTGTCCCGGTTACCAGCCTTGCCTTCTAGACAAAGGTTGCTAACATCTGGATCTATGCCGAGGAGAGCCCAAACATTCCCATCGTACTTCTCGGAAGCTTTCTATTGAGATTATTAAGTACATGGCACGATTTGATAAATGTTAAATTGTTGTATGTGAGTGGAAGACCTTGGCTCTACATCATCTCTTCCAAGATGACGTAACTCCTATGAAATTTGCCAAATACAATAAGTTCCTTATTATTAGTCCCTGCCTTAGGGCAGCATGGACTATTGCAAACGGTTTTCTCCATTCATATTATTCCACATGCAAACCAATAATTTTTTACTAACTTATCCTAAGTTTTCACTTGAAGATTTATTACGTACTTTTGCTAGTCCAATAAAATATTTTGTTGATCAATCAAACTATTTAAGGTCTTATTTGGCCTCATATCGAGGCCATTTTAATTTATCTATGTTTTTTGTTAGGCTTAAACTTAAGGTTTTTTATTTAGATTATAGAGATAAAGTAATGTTATCTCAAGAGACAACATTAGTTGTTATTATGGTATATCCTAAGTTTTTCTTTTAACCATCTTATGGCATATCCTAAATTCATATCTTATCACATATCCAAAGTTCATAATTCTACCATCTATCTTCTTATATTGTCGAGTGTCTAAACATTGCATGTCAATGTCTCAATGTTTCATGCTCAACATATGACACACCATGCTTCTCTTCTAGCTGCCAGAGGATAGGATTTACTTGGTTAATCCTTGAAACCCGTCCTTCGTCAATGCCGAGAATTGTTATCATATTTTTGGGCTCTCTCTAGGATGATGGCTATTCACTCTTCAGGAATGTATGCAGGTGGTTACTCCTTGTGGCTATTCACTCTTCAAGAATGTATATAGGTGTCTACTCCTGTGGTTGTTCGCTCTTGAGGCATGTACGCATGTGGCTATTCACTCTCCAGGCATGTACAGGGGTGGCATGATATGAATGCACAAGATCTAGAGAAGAGAAAATATACACTTTGTGAAGCTACACAACCTTCTTAGATCATTGAATGGGAACAAAAGAATTCAATGTCTATTCCTCTGCAGAATAACAAGAGCCATAGGTTAGAATTTTCATTTCTAATTAGTTTTGATTTTTTAATTTATTTTGCAGAATAATAAGAGCCATAGGTTAGAATTTTCATTTTTAATCAACTTCGATTTTTTTATAATTATTTCTCAACAAGAAGAAATAGTTTGAGAAAGACGATTACTACAAATATAAATTTGTCATCGATTTTGCAAGCTGTACTAATAGGTTTCAATCAAGTTTTCCCCTGATGGGTTGAAGGTTGTTCATGGACAATGTGTATAAAAAATAAGTTTTCCCCTAATGGGTTGAAGGTTGTTCATGGACAAGTTTTCCTCTATTAATAAATAAAAATAAGATAAATCTAAAAGAAAGTGAGATATACACTTTGAGAATTTGATCCAAATCAACTCTACTAAAATTTAGAAGATTCTATGAATGACGGTGCATGATGAATACCTATTTCATTCTTGATGTCTTTTCTTTGGAAGTATTAAAATATACGATAACCACAATGTGTTCTCATTCAAACCTCAGGTTAACATAGCTTGCCAAACATAAATCTGAAGGCAGGGACTCGCTGCCTTGCAGCTCCACTTGTTTTAAAAAGATTCCTCCTTTTCACACAATCGAACCAGGTTCGAATCTCGGCAACTAAAACTTTTTATTTCGCCACAACATTTTATTTCATTTTGTCCAACTAACAAGTTAAGTGCGTACGCGCTGAAATACGGATAATTATTGATTGAATATTAAAATATCCAATTTGATTGAGAAAATGTGTTGGATCCTCGTCCAAGTGAACAAAAATTTTACTCTTTCATATATAAAGAGTCGCTGGAATAGCTCAGTTGGTTAGAGCGTGTGGCTGTTAACCACAAGGTCGGAGGTTCAAGCCCTCCTTCTAGCGTCCTTTTTCTTTTAAAATACCAGACAAGTCTCCCTTTGTCGTTGTCTATAGTAACTCTCAAATTTGTTTCCTTCGTTTTGTTCATAATTTAATGTAAGCTAGCTCTGCTTTTTCTCTTCTTTTGTTCGGGAATCTTCATCCTCGGCCGTAAGTTCAACGATTTTAAATTGTTGCAGGTAAGAAATCAAGGGTTTCGTCTTTTCAACCACAGATAATAATATGTTTTTTGCCCGCGTTCGACAGCTCCCCGTCGCCCTTCGTCGTGTATCAAAAGCTACTTGCAACTGGCAACTGGCAACGTGTCCCTGCCAATTGTAGCAGGTCCTTACGATCTGAAGTTACCAAACACTAAAGTTAGCAAGCAAGTCCTCACGACAGGCTGGTCTGTACTAGAGGTACACATATCAGCGAGAGTGTGAAGAAAGGCGGCATATCTGAGAGATTGTTGGAAAATGAATTTCGTGGCCGGCATCATGCTGCATTTCGATGCCCAAAACACACACTGCTTGACGCCTCATAGCAAGCAGAGAGGTCAACAGCCGGTGCATAGGGATATCAATACGTGTCTAGACGACAGCCTCGCACCCCAGCTCAAGATTTGCGACTTTGGATACTCAAAGGTGAGGTTTTTTTTAGGTTTCCGTGTAGTTTTTTATGTCAGCCCATGACTGTATTTTGTGTTCTTTGTTTAGTCTTATATGTTTCCTTCTCGGCCCAAATCGACCGTCGAAACCCCTGCGTACATCGCCCGAGGTTTTGTCCAGGAGAGAGTATGACATTAAGGTGGGGTTTCGATCCTGTTACCTCACGTACAATATTTATATGCTTCCTTCTCGGCCCAAATCGACCGTCGAAACCCCTGCATACATCGCCCCTGAGGTTTTGTCCGGGAAAGAGTATGACATTAAGGTAGGGGTTCGATCCTGTTACCTCACGTACAATAAATATTTACATGCTTCCTTCTCGGCCCAAATCGACCGTCGAAACCCCTGCATACATCGCTCCTGAGGTTTTGTCCAGGAAAGAGTATGGATTCGATCCTGTCACCTCACGTACAATAAATATTCATCTATCTATAATTGGGGTACACCATAGGGGTTTCCACATATAGCATCTCTAATTGTCTGCCCTTGGGGTTTCTGTTTCTTAGCTCACAGATTTCTGGTCCTGCAGAGTTACTCTGTACGTGATGTTAGTTAGGGTTTATACATTCGAAGACTAGGACAAAAACCTCTGGAAAACGATGCAGTGAGTGTAGGTGTTTTGTAATCTAGAGGTCCGAGGTTCGAATTGCGGGTAACCTTATCTAGATCAGTGAATGATCTGACTAAACAACAGATCAGTGGCAGTCTTCTCTTGTAATACAAATTCTTGATATATATTCCCCTGTAATACAAATTTCTAAAACAATTTAGATGGATCCAACCACAAAACTTTGAAAATATAAATTAAGATCCATCATAAGATGGACATTTAGCTTTAAACTATAATAAATTTAAAATATAAAGCAAGTAACCCATTTGGAAGTGTGGAGAAGATGATTGCTTTTTAAACTATAATAAATTTAAAATATAAAGCAAGCAACCCATTTGGAAGTGTGGAGAAGATGATTGCTTTAAAGAAATGTAGATT
>ML817045.1:0-15979 GCA_009831015.1 Picea engelmannii | reverse complement strand
TCATCCACACACTTTTGACTTGTAAAGTCAACATGCCCATCTAATGGTCCATTTATTGGAATTTTTTTGGAGATGCATGCATTCTCTATTAACAAAATACAAGAGAGTAAATCAAAGTGTGCACTGTGAAAGAATGTCACAAGTTGATGAAACACAATAAGGTCCATTGAATGAGGAGTGACTCTCTATGCCTACATATTTTACCCAACCAAACTAAGTAAATAAGCATGTTATGAACCTTGGAATTAACTTTGATCACATGAATGAAGAGGTCGGGGCTTCATTGCCATCCCCTCCACCCATGCTTGCTCTAAATGAGGTCATGCATTTTTGGAAAATTTTGGAGATTGGGAAACAAAGGATGAAGCTACCAATTTGGGGGCAAATGAGGACTTTGGTGATGCCAAAATAAACAAGAAGTGAGCTACAGTTAAGAAGGTGACAATCAACCACTAGGGAGCCAAGAAAGTAGATCCCTTTCCAAGTTCCTTGAGTCGCCAATAGATAGGTTGCAAGAAAATCCAAGGACACAAATTAATGGAATTAGTCATATAACATTACTTCAAAGCAGTATATTCAATTTCTCATTAAGCAAGAGGATTAGAAGAAAACATTGGATCAGGTAAAGAAAAGGAAGATAAAACAAATAAAGGATAACAAGGTAGGGTTTATTATAGTGAGATAAAGGAAGAAGCAAGACGAAATTGTCAAGAACCTGCAATGTTAGGAAAAGGAATAAAAATAGAGTTTACAAAGGAAAGAAAAGAAACAAAAGGAGCAAGAGTGAGTTTAGAGAGAGCATGACATAAGACAAAAGGATTTCCAAAGAGAAAGGAGGGAGTTATAAAGGCATAGGCATTTAAGCAATCACGTACACCCTTGACCAAATCAACACCCAATCCTAATAGAAATGATGACCATCCTAAATCCAACTTTTGGCATTGTGCCAAATGTTGCATTGCCTAGTACTCCAACTCCCATCTCTTAACTACCATGTACACTAGTGAGAGAAGAAGCATTGAACAACACTCCTTCATATTATGGCATTCAATTGAAAGTTGCACCTACTAGACAACATGCAATGGTGGCCCTCCATTGCCACCAACTACTAGCAACCCATGTCTAGTAATTAACAAAGAAGGATTAAGCTCATTTCCTACGTGGATGGAAAATTGGGGATAGTTGGGAAAATCATCAATGAATTTATGTTTTGTAATGGTTATCAAACTTGTATGTTTGAATTCTTCCCAAGTATTTCCTTATCAAAAACATATTTGTGTTATGCTAAAATTTTTATTGGAAGGAGAAATGAATTTGTCTTAAGAATTGGCCATTCATTGATATTTATCACTAGCCAAAGAAAAATAAGATGAGTACCAGTAGACCAAATTAAAAGAAATTAAAAATTGAAAAATAAGGCTAGCACAAGTTATATCTACCTAATACAAATAAGCTAAGAATTTTATGGCATTCATTTTTTTTTTAACTTAATCTTTGAATAATGTTAATCGTTGTCAAATACAACTAAGCCAAGAATTTCATGGCATTCATATTCTTCATTTAACTTCTCTTTAGAAGACAAACTAATATTTGAATAATGATGATCGCAAGCATACTTTGTTGTTAATGAAAATACTCCAAAATGGAGACTTCTAACCTCTAAATTTACTTATGCAAGAGAGTTCCAACTCAAAGAAGGCATAGGAGACTTCATCGAATTCATCCCCAAAACAAAGAAAATATAAATTTCCACACTAATAATTTGGTTTACAAGTGGCAATGACTAAGTTCATGCTTAACCCCCATCTTAAACTTTCTTATTATAAACTCCCATCTTAGCACATATGCACAACATAGTCTAGGATTGCAGAACAATCTACATATGCTACTCACAAATTTCTGTGATAACCATGCATAGTGAATTGGCAACCATTATCCCTCGTCTAAATGCTACTAGTGCACTTATGGATTCCATAACAACGTCGTAGATCTTTATGGAAGAGATGACTCTATATCCATTGAGGCTTAAGATTTGTTATTTGGGATCTCTAATTCTACTTGGATCAACTTATATAAAGTATGATCTCTTATCTACATAGGGAAAAGTAATAAAATTGTATTCCTAAATAGCTAAATGAATCGCTAACTACTGAACCCATAAACGAAAAGGCCAAGGTTACACATTAACTTAAAAAAAAAAACCACACACACACAAACATCTATACATAGAAATTTTATAGCACAAAGACTAGATCAATTTATACACCCTATGTAATACCCCTAGGTCGAACCCCAACTGTAAATGTAAATGCAAATGTACTTAAGCTGGTGAGTTGTTTGATATAATTTTTGCATGCACCTTCCATGGTATATTGCGCACATGTACTGCACACTAAAATGATGAAGTGTGCACATTTCAGGATACCGCGTGCAACAAACTTATGTGCGCGCGATTTTGAGAACAAGGAGCCTTTGTGTATATGTTGTGTGGTATAGGCTGGTGAGCCAATTATTATAAGCTAGGAGGCTTATGTGTTGAATTAGTTCGGAGAGCCTAGATGCTAAAGACCAGTGAGCCTATTTTTGTATACGTTTGATCATTAATATAATACATCGATGCGTGTAGACCGACCATGATAAAAGAGTATGGGGGACTAAACTCCACTAGTTAGGGAAATGGGGGGGCTAAAAGTTAAGGATAAGGGGCTAATCTAGGGAGCTTAAGCCAAAAATGAATATTATATTAATACTCCTTGAAGTATAAAGTATGGATAATTATTTTATCCTAAGTTCTAGGGATGGGGACAAGTGGGCCAAAGTAGCTCTCAACATGACAAGTGTCAAGTTGGGAACATGCATACATATAGTTTGGACTTAGTTCATTTTCCGGATCATTCCATCATCATTCACAGACTCATTCAACTATCCTTTGTGCCTTTTTGTTACTATCATTGTACCTGTACACCTACCCGTACCTGGTTAGCTTGGGAGTTGGACTGAAGAGGCGGGTTGTTAGGCCTGTGGGATACTGAAGAGGCGAGTTGTCAAGCCCGTGAGAAATTAACTCTAAGTGAGAGAATTGATTTCCCGAAGGTGCCAAACTGCAGCTACAAGGCTCTGAGACTTCCTGTCCGACCTGTTGCTGAAGCCCGGGAAAGGAAGTGAGGCAACTGAAGGACTGTTGAGTAGAGAAGGGGCACACTTCCTGGGGTGGAACAGGCATGTGAGGAATGAGGGACTGTAGGCTGTTAGTTCGAGTTGGCACATGTGACGGAGTTTTTCCTGTTGTTTGAGATACATCAACTTGGTTAGGAATCCCTTTACCCGGGTGGAGTTTAGTCCCAGCTCGGGGGTGACCCACTGCTGAGAGTGATGAGCAGTGTGGTCTAAGGCTCATAGGTTCGTAGAAGGTACGCACATAGTTGGTGACATTTTTACAAGAAAATTGTCCATTTTGTGTTAAATTACATGATGCATTATTATGTATGCATTTATTTTTATGGGTTATTCATGTGTGTGTTGCATGTGTATTTTTATTATTATTTTGTATGAATCTGTGCATTTGCAGAATGTATTTGTCTATTTTAAGTTATATATATAAAGTTCGATAAGAGTTTTTGTGTGTATATGTTTTTATTTGTATACAATTCAAAAATTGTATGTGGCATAGCCCAGTTGGATGTTGGGGATGCTACACCCTATATCCAAATTTCATCTCGACGTGATGGTTAATGGGGAAGGAGTTTTTCATGTGAGGAGAAATGCTACAAGGTTTAATTGATTATGCAAGATTATACCACTCTCCATATCCCACAAGTAAGAGTAGATGTAACAATGCATAATTGTTAGATGTCTTAGAGATATTTAGTATTTAGAATGAACTTAAGATGGCAATCTAATAGCTCAAATTAGGAACGAAAATGATACAAACTTGTAGGATTCAATTCTCATCTAAGTGTGAAGTGTTGATCATATATTTGGATGTACAAAAGGATTTACAAGATGTAATGAAGCTTTTCATTTATGAAAAGGAAGTGATTTTGGCATATACCGGGTTTAATGGTGTTGTGCCACCTAATTATTTTACAAAGAAATGGAAGTTGAGAATAAGAGAAATACAAGATATTAAAAGAAATGTAGCATTTAAAATATTCAAGGCAATGAATTGTGGACGAAGGAAACCAACTATAAACTATACTTGGATCTTGCTAGAGGTTTGTTGGCAATTATTGGGCATGGAACTATTGTTGAATTATACTAATTGTTATCTAACATTTTTTATAGCCAATGTTTTTTCAATCATGTTCTTGATTAGGTTGGATGATACAATAAGTCCTCATTTTGTGTTTTTCAATGCAAGTATAATAAATTTGAACAACTTTGTGAAAGTGAGCTACTAGTTGAGTTTCTAGTGTGATTTGTTCTAGTCACAATACAAACGCAAATCAATTGAAAGAATAAAGAATATTTTTCATGCATGTTGAGCAATTCATACATAGAGTGATGAAATATATTAGGATTTGTAGGTTGATTGAAATTCAATATGACATGGCAAAATTAGAGTGGCACAATGGGAAGCATGGTGGGTCCATAACCCATAGGTTCTAGAATAAAAAAAATTGGTCTAGTACATGTAATTGCTATGTATAATTTGGTTAAGTGGTATTTATAGCTTTACCTATAAAATGTTGCATGATTAAATGGAACTTTAACCCCAATTGAACAAACCAATTCCAACAAATAATGAATTTGAACTTAAATAAATCTATGAATCAATGAATCACATATATAAAAAACATATTGCCAAACATAATGAACTTCTATTCGACATAGTGAATTTTCAAATAAAAGACAAATAGTACCAATGAATCCCTCTTGTGTGCCCCCCAAGGCCACAAAATCAAAGAATTCGTCCATGTTCCCTATGCCTAGTTCAAATAAAAACTTTATTAGAAAAATATATAAATCTAAGATCAAAGTACATAAAATAACATTTATATGATTCATTAAATATGTAAAAAATTGGTGCTATACATAGTATAAATCACTACAAATTATAGAGAACATTGCCATCTCTTTGTGTTATTATCGCAAATTATAATAACATACTGCTAACAATGCTCAAATAATTGGTTCACACACCGCTAGCCTTTAGCCTTTGGCATTGTTCAGATACATACATTAATTAGTGCATCATACAACATGGGAAACATGTTGTGAAAAACCGTTTAACATAGTATCAATGTGTTTCTAATTCACAAATGCACTGCCAACCAACAATGTGTGGAATTTAAGTCAAGCACCACTCATGATGCATTAATATATTTATTAAAGCACTAAATTGCATGAGGATTTGTAAAATATCTTTTAACTTTCATAGTGCACTTAGAAGGTATAGACGCACCACTAGACTATGAGTCATCAATAGGCACCGAAATTTGGTGCATGCAATAATAATGCTCTTATATGTCTATGTGTGCACCGCCACCTTTGGAAATTGTTTCAAAGGATGATTGATTTACCTAAATAAATTGGGGCACCATAAATGAGGTATTTATACATCAATTAACATGTCAAATAGTGTGGGAAATTCTACGCTAAATATAAAATGAAAAAGGCTAAATATTCTACATTTTTTACTTTTTTCGATTTGCCATTACCAGAATTTGGTTAGGCAATCTTTTTCAAAATTGCAATTTAGGATTGATAAAATTGTTGTTTTTAATGAATAAATGGATTCAATATCCTAAAATAACCCTACTGCAATTGGATTGTGCAATGTTAACATATGATATCTATAATTCCATCAATGCAAAATTATTCTTGTTGGATTTCATGCCAAAAATGTCAATTTCCCTTCCCTTTATTTTGAGCAGTTGAAACCAATTCATAACACATTTAGATTATTGCAATATAAAACTAGACAATGCATTTATGATGTCCAAGGCCACTACTATACAATGCACCTTGTAAAAGTACCGAAATATTGTGTAAGCTTAACACCATGAATGCATAGGCAATTGTTTTTCAAAAGAATCTAGAAAAAAAATAACTTAAATCCTAATTTTAGTTTTGAATCCACATAAAATGTAAATTAAGGGATAACATTTAATTTAGTTGGTCTCTTCTCTACCAAAGAGGCATGGTTTCTGCATAGAGAAAAAATGAAAAAAATGGTATGGTTTGGAAATTCCTAAACGAACACAAGTCCGTCGTGGGAGTGAAGGAATCAATAAATTATGCAATTCGGTATCATTGGTCAATGGGATGATTGTAGGGGCAAAGTGAGCATCATTTATTGTATGGGTGTGAAGCACTGAGTGAATGGTAGAAATAAATTTTTTGTTTGATAATTTTTTGAAAACATTTCTCTACCTTGTTGTTCTGAAATGGATTTGGTGTAATGAATCAAGTTTTCACGCCTAACCTTGAGTTGAGTTAAAAATGCAGAAGCCACAAAAAATGCATGGGAAGATGTTGTGGAATGTAGGTTTATTGTTGCATTTATCTTGAATGCAAGATGCTCATGGTTGCTACAAAAGAGTGAAGTGAACATGCAACACGTTGATGTAAATTCTATAATATAGTGTGTAAAATCTCCAAAACATAGTTGTTGTAGAAGTGGACAAGTTAAAAAACATGTTTATATTTTTAGCATAATGGGGGCATATGAAATTGGATGAAGAAGAAATGTAGACTAGGGTTAGATGGCACATATCCACCAAATTTTATCCTCAAATTCATTTGTTTATCCCTAAAAAATGCGAAATGTTTGTATATGTAATGTTGTTGTAACTTAGTCGTACGACTTCCATTGGCAATGAAACTTTGACAATACGTAACATGTTAACCATCTCCATGTGCCCATTGTTGATGCTTAAAATCACAACGATGAATACTATGCTTGCAAATGATTGCCAAGCTTTATTATATATTTATATTAATAATAAACTAGTAGGTGGGACCCCCTTGTAGACTTGTGGCGCTATGGTAGATATGTTGCGCTTATATTTTATTTGCTTATGAGATGCTACCTGCACAATCTTCTACAGTTCATTTTTTCAAATCATTGTTTAAATGTTATGGTGACATGTGATGGTTGGTTGATTAATGCATGGCACTGGATGGCTTTGATGAGCTTTCACAAAATATGTTAAGGATGCCCTGTGGATGAAAGAATTATTATCAGTTTTGGTTTGACATTTTATTAAACATGGCATTAATTGGTTTAAATGGTCTTGATAAAAAATAATAATGGATCTCTTTTGAATAAAAGAACTATACACAAGCTCTAATGCTATGTATTATTGTGAAAAAAGAGGGGCGCAGTAAACCCTTGCTACTATAGTTATGCGCCTTGTTGAATGTTATATGTGGATGCACGTTGGGTTATGTTTCTAGCACATTATTATTTTAAAAAGTTTGACATTACCAAGGGTGATGCACTATGCAAATGTGATATGGCAATGGATATGTGTTTGATTAATTATTTAGTGCTATGGTGAATTGGCTTGGCTCGTACTTTGAATTGAATGAGGTTGGAAGGGAGAAGCGACGTGCATTTACTACACGTCACTCAAACTCCCCTCGAGCCTGTCACCCTAGTCATTCTTGCATTTTGGTTTTGGCTCTGGTGGTTGTTGTTGCTCTGCATCGTTCGATCGTGAAGGAGGTATATAGTCTAGTTTTATTCCTCGCGCAGGCTTTTCCAGGTATGGGTTTCTTACTCTTCCATCCATGATGGTTACTCTGCCTTTTGAATCATTTTTTGGCTCAGGATTGCTCGCGGTATGTGTTTTTCTTAAGTTGTTATGAGATATTTGAACTGTGTATTGGTGTTGGTGTTTGTGGCTTCTTATGGTGATTATTCTGGATTGTTGGCACTTTAAAAAAAAGAAATGGTTATGCTCTCCTTGTTGTGTGTAATCTTTGCATGGGTTTATTGGATTAAATGGCAGCGAAGCCTGTTCAACCACGGTTTGGGTTTTTGGGTCTAGCATTGAGTATTATGATTTGACAAAGCTCTGAGCTTTGCGCGTACCCTATGTTGACACTCGGAACTAAAATGGGTTGCAACAAATCAATCCCGAGGCAACCTCGAACCACTTTGGATTGGAAGTTGCCCTCCTCCAACCCGAGAGGGATCTCTTGAAAAATGTCACAATAGGAATTTGAGTAAGCGTGAAAAGGTGGACAGATTTATGGGTAAATGATGGTCTTGGATTTTTAGAGTTTGGGGGTTAAACCAGGGAAATGGTCCATTGGGCATGGAGTCAAGTGAAAACCGAAGAAAAGAGACAATAGCAGAGATCATTTAACTTGTGGAAAGTGAGGCAAAGTAAGTCTATCTTTTAGCGCTTTGATAATCGTGGTGTGGTAGCAGAAAAAGGGAAGAAAAGGCTGATGTAGCAGAGAATATATGCAGAATTCTGAAAATGCAGATTGGTCTTACACCCACTGATAGCTGGTGCAGAGGAAAGACAATAAACAATTACAGAAAACCCTGATCCATTCGTTATAGTAGTGGTCGTACTAAAGTATAACGAAGCACAGTAGTGAGAAGAAAACGAAATGAAACGCAGTTGTGACGGAAAAAATGAAGAAATAACATTATGAAAATGATAACACATCAACTGTGAGTAAGGAGCATATCAAATGAATTCCAAACTAATTTAACATGGCTGAAAAGGAGAAGAACATGCTGAAAGAAATCGACCGTGATGAATCTCACAGTCACAAGGAAAAAATCATCTTTATTAGTCCATTAATGGCTTACAAAATAACTCAGCAATTACAATGAACCCCTCTTCGAAAGAGGTTTTTTCTCAGCGCTGCACTCGCGCCCCCCTCTTTTTTTTACATACATCAGTCTTTTAAAAAAGAAAAATAAAACTCTTTGTGTTTCGGGAATCTGAAACGATTCGTCTTCATGGCGTTCTGCAACTACCAGGCGCATCTGCCAGCTCCTTGAACCGTTACTAATCGTTTGACAAGTGGACAAGACTCAGCATTTGCGTGGCCTTTCAAGATTCTCCTTTTTGAAGCGTGGAGATCGCATTCCATATTTGTCATTTCCTATGTCATGAAAATTGTTTATTGGCAGGCCCTTGTGAGTAATCTTCATTAAACGTCGCCAAACAAGAGCTGCATGAGAAACACCAGTAGTTGGGTGCAATCCACCAACTGTTGGATTATTGTCATATCCAAACCATACCACACAAGTGAACTCAGGTGTGAATCCAACAAACCATACGTCTCTATACTCATCAGATGTTCCTGTTTTTCTTGCACATGGCCTGCCTAATCTTACTGCACGACCTGTCCCTCGTTCAACAACAGCCTGTAACAACTGTCGTATTTCTGAAACAGCATGTTCATCGAAAATGATATTTTCATTTCCATCATAAAACTGCCAAATAAACAATGTGCTTAAAAGTTTATGTTGGAGGTCCGAAAACCAGTGTGGCACGGTTGAAACTACTCTCATAATAGTCTCTCCCTCCGACAAGTATTCGAACAGCTCCATTTAAAGGTTCTATAGCAATTACTGAAACTTCTAGCCTGGATTTTAGATCCTTCTTTTAACTCAACTTCAAAACTGGAAACAACTCCTGGTAAATATTTCTCTTTTCTAAGTTGTTCTCAGAGAGTTGCAGGTCGGTTGGATATCCAGCGAAGAAAATCGGGCCGACCCTCCTAGGTCTCGCGCCATGTATTTGTCTCGAGGTCATATGAATCCATAGAGCTCATATATAAATGTGGCCCTACCGCAAACTCTAAGCCATACTGTTTATATATTGCATTTGCAACACCAAGAGTACACATCAGTGTAGGTGCAGAATGATCAATAGCAGTACACCTTTGCAAAGTTTGTAAGATCTCTAAAACTGCTCGCTTATCTAGCCAATGATCATTCTGCAACAATTGTAGTTTTCAACACCAACCCATGAACACGGGGCATAACAGATTGTTTCATAACCTGAAAATTAAGTTGTTTGGCTAGGGAGACTGTCCACCGTAAAACTTCTTCTTATATTCAGACATCTGCATCATCATAAGCCCGAACTAACAAAGGAAGCACATGTGCTATCAAATGTTCTTGACTGGCCTTGTTGATAATAAGACCGACATGTTTAACCAAGAGCAACAATGTTTCGCCAGATGCAGAAGACAATACAGGAACCAAAGCTGGCAGTGTTGCAAGTTCAAAATCAAGCTTGTCCTGAGATTCTGCTATAGTAAGCACCCTGGGTAGAATCATTGGTTGCATGACTACATTACGAAGTTTTATACCGTAGCACACGAGCATCAAATTCTTTCCACATCCCTGACGAAGCTTTCAGAAACTCGGATTTCTGCATGTTATCTCTCTCAAGCATATGATCGAGGAAGCGAAGAGCGTGTAATCTTGTATCATCCCGAAAGAAGGGAGAACTTGTATACATCCGAGCATTGTTGTTACATTCGAGAAGAGGTCTCCGAGCAAGCAAATAGTAAGCAAGGCATCCAAGACTTAATATATCAGATGCACAACTAACAGTTGGCGTCTTACTCCTGACCAGTTCTGGAGCTGTGTAATCCAAGGAGGGAGGGAAATGAAAAGCCTGAAATGTACTCGTGATCCGAAGAAGGATTCGAAGACAAACTAAAGGCCTCGTTGTTGTGAGTGTCAGAAGCCGCAATGTTATGTCGGACACTTGTAATCTGAAAATCATGATAGAGAATATATCGCAGCTAGTTTTCACCGAGATATCGCAACTGTTGAATTCATTGGGAGATTTGGTGGGCACGATATGAACCAATGTGGCAGTTAACGCAAAAAACCCAACGTCGTAGGTAACAGCCAACGAAAATCACCAATTGCACCTGTGATTTTCTAGGGATTGACAACGAAACTAACACCTGTCGTTCCCATGGAAGATGGACAACGAAAATAACGCCTGTAGAATCAGTGATTTTCTGAGGATCGACAGCGGAAATAGGTATACTTGCTCCACTATTTCACGCCTGTATCACGTCTAAATCTAAGCAGACGAAGCTAGAATCTTTAGCGCACAGTGCAGGACTCAAATATTCAAATGTTGCATTCTGACAACCATGATAAGAGAACATCAACTCCATGCTCATGTTCTTCTTATATTTCTTTATGAGTTTAATAGCTGAAAATTACCGCCATGACAGCCCACTCAACCTGCGCTAGTAACGTATTATTATTAATGGGCTACTGAGAATGGTTTTGTTTAATTGGGAGTTGAAATGCATCACAGAAAGGTGTCCCCTCTATATTGAAATTGGGACTCAAACTGTAGTACCAATCATTGCCACATAAACTCAAATTATACGCTGGTAATCCACTGATATTCTCAGGGACTTAAACGCACATTGCTTTAAAATCTTTTCGACACAATTCTTAAAACTGCTACTAACCGGGTTGAATTGGAACGTTCATGGGAAGCCATTGAACAAGATATAACTATCCAGGAACAGTTGGAAGCTAGACAACGCCAACGAAGGAATCTTCCCTAGTTTCCTTTACCGAAGGTTGACGATACCCTTTTCTCCATCTTTTACCCACTTTCGGATGCCTTGACACTGTACTTTTAAGCCTTAAGTACAGACTCGGGAACAACACCCTACTTATGGATTGTTATGATAGGTCTCTGTGTTTAAGATTGCCCACTCCATGCTCATTTTTGTTGCTAGTGTACACTATTTATTTTGACCCTATGAGTTGCAATGTGAACTGTTGAAAGATTAAAGTGTTTTTTTGCCTTATCTTGGAAAAACCTTGGGATCCCCTTGTAGACTTGTGGCGCTATGGTATATATGTTGCGCTTATATTTTATTTGCTTATGAGATGGTACGTCCACAATCTTCTACAATTCATTGTTTCAAATCATGGTTTAAATGTTATGGTGACATGTGATGGTTGGTTGATTAATGCATGGCACGGGATGGCTTTGATGACCTTTCACAAAATATGTTAAGGTTGCCCTGTGGATGAAATAATTATTATCAGTTTTGGTTTGACATTGCATTAAACATGGCATTAATTGGTTTAAATGGTCTTGATAAAAGATAATAATGGATCTCTTTTGAATAAAAGAACTATACACAAGCTCTAATTCTATGTATTGTTGTGACAAAAGAGGAGCGCACTAAACCCTTGCTACTATAATTATGTGCCTTGTTGAATGTTATATGTGGATGCACATTGGGTATGTTTCTAGCACATTGTTATTTTAAAAAGTTTGACATTACCAAGGGTGACGCACTATGCAAATGTGATATGGCAATGGATATATGGTTGATTAATTGCTTAGTGCTATGGTGAATTGGCTTGTCTCATACTTTGAATTGAATGAGGTTGGAAGGGAGAAGCGACGTGCATTCAATGCACGTCACTCAAACTCCCCTCGAGCCCGTCACCCTAGTCATTCTTGCATTTTGGTTTTGGCTTTGGTAGTTGTTATTGTTATGCATCGTTCGGTCGTGAATGAGGTATACAGTCTAGTTTTCTTCCTCGCGCAGGCTTTTCCAGGTATGGCTTTCTTACTCTTCCATCCATGATGGTTACTTTGCCTTTTGAATCAATTTTTGGCTCAGGATTGCTTGTGGTATGCGCTTTTCTTAAGTTGCTATGAGATATTTGAACTGTGTATTGGTGTTGGTGTTTGTGGCTTCTTATGATGATTATTCTGGATTGTTGGCACTTTACAAAAAAGAAATGGTTATGCTCTCCTTGTAGTGTGTAATCTTTGCATGGGTTTATTAGATTAAATGGCAGTGAAGTTTGTTCAACCACGATTTGGGTTTTTGGGTCTAGCATTGAGTATTATGATTTGACAAAGCTCTGAGCTTTGTGCGTATCCTACTTATGGATTGTTATGACATGTCTCTGTGTTTAAGATTGCCCACTCCATTCTCATTTTTGTGGCTAGTGTAAACTCTTTATTTCAACCCTATGAGTTGCAATGTGAACTATTGAAAGATTAAAGTGTTTTTTTGCCTTATCTTGGAAAAACCTCGAGTTGTTAGTTGATTGATTATGACCTCACCGTTGCCTGGAAAGCATTGCACAACCCGAACTTAACACCACCTAGAAGTTAATGGAGGCATCATACATGTTTTTGGTCGAGCACGAGTTTGTACTTAAATGCTCATTTTACAGTGTTGGTTAAGGGATTTAGCTTCAATGGTTTTCTTGTTGGATGTGTCTGACTGTTGTTTTGATAACCCTCACAGTCGAGAGTATTTTTACATGTTATATCTCTGTGGTAATTTTTGAAAGGGCATGAACTATCTGTGCTTTCAGATACCTAATCCTTTGGTCGAACCACCTGTTCATACCTTCCACTTGTTGTTTTTAAACCCTAAAAATGATATTGATATCATTTTACTCCAATCAATGGTTGATGGAGAATTGCGCGTGCTTGGTTGCTTGGGCATGATTTTGGTTGCGTTCCTCATTTGACAATTCTGGAAGAACTCTGTACCTAATTGTTTATGTGAAGCTTGGGCTCGAAGTATTGCATGTTATTTGGTTCAAATGTTATGTTGATTGTATTTAAAATACACCTGTGTGCGAATTGATTGGGGCCCGATGAAGAGTTATAACGCCCAGTTTGATTACGTTGAACAATGTTTAAATAATGGACATAAGTGGTGGTAAACATTGTGCATGTTCATATTGGCTTTAAAGAATAAGTATTGGATATAAATGGATGTAAGCATTGTGTGTATTCCTATTCATTTTAAAAAGATTTAGCGTTGGAGTTATGAATGGTTGTGGCTAAAAGGGTTATTTTGGTTTATTATATCGATTGCAATGTTGTTTGTTATGACGTTTATATAAAGGTTATATGGATACAAATGTTGTTGTAATTAAGTATTTCTGGGCATATAGATTATTGTTTGGAAGTCAACAAACAATTTGTAAAGGAAGTAACAGCTTAAATTGTGGTTTTGAAAAGTGAATATTGTTAAACCTTGAAGGTCTGAACAAAGATATGTTTGTGTGCATATTTTGATTTATTTTCATTTGGACAGTATCCATATTATTTCTCTGCCATTTTACCACTTTTTCACTCATTACATTCCCCTCATAATCCCAATTTCATTTATGACATCCTTGTTCTGTGAAATAAATTAAAAAGAAAGTATGTGCAAAAGAAACAAGGATAATACAACAATGATTAGTGATTGATAGTTTGGTATTTTATTACACAGTTAAATTGTTTAATTAATTGTTTAACAATATTCGCATATTAATCCCCTATCATTATACCACTTGTCGCTAAATACACTCCCTCCATATGTCCCATGAACCCTATCACCTCATGTTCACTTGGTGATTGTTAAATGGTTTGTTATGGATGGATTTGCATGTATCACGTGTCAATTCCTAAGCCAATTTTTTATTCATGGAAGCAGAATTTCATGTATGGTTTATTAAGGGCTTAGTTACTGACGAATTGTTGTTACATGATGAGTTTTTTCAGTAGAGACAACCATGGCAGAAATAACAGAGGCAAGGGAAATTAGAACAGAGGGCCTAGAAGGCCTAGATTTTCTATTCATTTTGATATTGATCCCCAAGAATTGAACCAATTGTTCCATGCTAGATTCTTTAACTGGATTGGTCATGGAATAGTACACCCTCGGCTAGAGAGACCCCCTTTCCAGCCTCATAACATCCATGGCATTCTTGTTCCTCCTCATGCATCCTTGCAACCAGAAGTCCTTGCAAATGATGGATGGCAAGAGATTTTCAATTCGACTGTCTCTCACCATCGTCACTGGCCCAATATGTCATTGCCTCTCCCACCACCTGTCAATCCTAATGTCCAGATTGCCCGTGCCGATTCACCTGTTCAATCCTCACATGCTAGTAAAAGACTAAAAATTGATGTTCCCCATGTGCAAGATAAAGGCAAAACAACTGCCTCCCCTTTTTCTCCATCAGATGATTCCTCAACATCTGTGTCTTCCCGCATGCATTTGAAAGATGATTGTTCCCATGTTATCAGTGAAATACAACCTCAAGGTTCAAATCAACCATGGGCTACTTCCAGGAAGTCAAAGGGGGACAACAATGATAAAATAAAAATTGCCTCTCAGAGTGGCAAGTATCGCTTTTAGTTTATGTGTTTTTATGATTCGAGTTGATAAAGATAGTGTTAATGGTTTTCAAAAAATTTGTACAACAAGCTATGCTTTGGATAATGTGGATAATGTGGATATTTATATATTTTTGGATATGATTTAAATTATTTTTTATATTTAAATATTCAGGTTGGAAGGTATCTAAGGGAGCTACAAGGGTGGCATGTGTTAAAATGATTATCCATTTGTGTTATATTTTATGATTTGAAAAGAAGAAAAGACGAGAATCACAATGTAGTGACTATGATTTCATTTAAGCTACCATAAAATAAAACAGAGCGGAAATTTTGAAACTTACTAAAAATTTGCTTACTCACGCATATTCATTCCCAGATTTTGATAAATAAAATAACATTTTCCAAAACAATTTGCATAACAATTTAAATCTACATAACAATTTGCATACAAGTTAAATTTAAGTAAACACTTCACAATTTTGAGTTTAAATACCTATCACTGATGCTACTATCTGCAGCAGCTTGAATCTTCGCTTGAACACCCCAAAATCAGCCACCCTACCGACCAGTACGCCTGGCCCTAGGACATCTATGGACGTCCTAGCCTTCCGAGCCCAATACCCCTCAGTCCCGGTGTGCACTGTAAATCTCACTGTTCTAACTCAGTCTCAAAGCTCCCAAAAATCTCCTCTCCTGAACTGCATGAATCCCCCTCCTCAAATGAATCCTCCTCCTTCCCTTATGCCTCCTCGACCGCCCTCCAACCTTCACTCCCCACCTAACACCTTATCCATTCATTAAAGCCTTATCTATTCAATTAGTTCTTTATTAATGGTCTTATCCTCTATTTAATATTC